>JBCIVQ010000201.1:0-21698 GCA_039655645.1 Ammopiptanthus mongolicus
ATTCTTTCTATTTTCATCAATTTCCTATTTAAAAATTGCGTGTGTGATTGCTTCTTTCCTAGCTTTATTAAAGAAGAAAAAATGACCAAAATTTAAGGCAGTTTAGTCATAAGGCTAGCAACAGTATAGAGCAGAGGAAGAAAAATGGATATCACAAAGGTTTTGCTTGAAGAATGCATGTCGATCGTTATTTCCTTCACATCTCCTAAGGATGCATGCAGATTCTCAGTTGTCTCTCCATCCTTCAAAAAAGTTGCGGATTCAGATGCTGTGTGGGAAAAGTTTCTGCCATCTGATTACAAAGACATCATCAATCAGTCTTTACCAACCTTGAATTCCTTGCCCAAAAAACAAATTTACTTACACCTTTGTGACCATCTTGTTCTTCTAGCCAATGGGAATATGGTAAGACTCGCACCAATTCTAAGGTTATTTTGATTAGTCATATATTTTATATTCAACTTATTAGAGGTGTCTCAAGGAATTCGACCTTGTTATGGTTTATTGGGAACATTAATTACTAAGCTGCAAGGTCTTATGCAAAATTTGCGCTTGTTTTTAAAAGGTAATTGGTATCCTCTTGGTGATAGGAAAAAGATACCTCCAAAGGAATTAATCTTTTGATATGAATTGATGATATTTTTAGTACACACAAAAAAACCATAACTGTATTATGTTCTTGAATATCAATGGCATGAAACAGATCTTCGTATATGTGGACACTAAATTCTAATCAATAAACCATTAGAAAAAATTCCTAGCTTTGTATATTTGCAGCTTTCAATTTTCTATATCTCTTTTTCAATTGAAGGTAAAGAATTGGATTATTTAGAACTAGACTCATATGCCTATTGTTAGTATACAGCATAAGCGTCTTGTTAACATCGTGGAATGTCTTGATATTGAAATTACTCAACCTCTTTCTAGTCCTCTCCTCCGCATTTTCTCCAAAATAAAAAATAAAAAATCTCAACCTCACGTCATAGTTTCTGTATTCACTTCCATTTACCATGTAAAATGATAACATTGATGTTGGTTGAGCAGACTTTGTCTTTAGAGAAAGCTAGTGGCAAAAAGTGCTGCATGGTCGGTGCAAAGGGACTTAAAGTTGTCTGGGGAGATACGCCTACCTATTGGGGCTGGGAATCGATACCAATGTCTAGGTTTGCTTTCTTGTCTCCTCTCTTACTCCTTACTTTGATATGTTGGCATTTCATTGTTGTTATGTAACTTGGAGTCTGTTTGGTAAAATTAGCTTTTAACGGATAAGTTAGCTGATAGTGGATAGCGGATGGGAGTAGCTGATAGCGGATAGCGGATAAGCTAGTTTATTTTCAGTGAAAGTGTTTGATAAAACTAACAGTTGAACTAGCTGAGAAATATAAAATGATATAAAAGGACATCTTCATTAATGATTTTACATAAAAGAGAGAGAAGAGAATAAAGATAGAATTAAATGAAGATAATAAGAATAAAAGTGGAAAGAAAAATGAAACGCTATAAGCTATAAGCTCAAACGCTACTTCAAGTAACGTCTGGAAAAAACGCTGTAAGCTCGTGACAGATGCGCTTACCAAACGGGGCTACTTTCTCATCCGCTATAAATTATCCGCTATAAGCTCGTTGAAGTGCCTTACCAAACAGGCTCTTCGATTATCTAATAACAGTCTCATTTGGATGACTATTGTCATCACTATTAATTTCTAATTTCTGATATGATTTTAAATTGTGGTTAAGATTGCTCTCATGAGAAAATACCATCATAATTGCAATAGTTAAGATGGATCATACAATATATATACACATATAAAATAGGACAAAACTTAGGTACAATTCCATAAATACATTATATGCTATTTTTCAATGGGAATAGGATGTTATATTTTTATTAAGGCTTAATTGTACTTTTGGTCCCCCAGATATGATGATTGTGCAATTTTAGTCCCCCAGGTTTTAATTGCGCCAATTGGGTCCCCAAAGTATCACGATTGTGCAATTTTGGTCCCTCAGGTTCCAATTGCGCCAATTGGGTCCCTCAGGTATCACGATTATGCAATTTTGGTCCTCCAAGTATCATAGTATTACAATTTTTAACGCCAATAGCCTACGTTGTCCACGTGGGACTGATTTGGCACTTAGTGAAGTCAATTTGGCAGTTTATGGACCATTCTTATAAGACATCATTAACATCTCACACACTTTAATGGTCAAATGCACATCACTAAGTGCCACATAGGAATGACACGTAAGCTGCTACGCTAACCTCATTAAGTGTCAAATCAGTCGCACATGTGCTTCATAGGTTATTGACATTAAGAGTTGCACAATCGTGATACTTGGAGGTCCTAATTGGCGCAATTAGAACATGGGGGACTGAAATTGCACAATTGTGATACCTCGGGGACCAAAAGTGCAATTAAGCCTTTTATTGATGAACTATTATACATGTATTATTTTCATTAGAAAACAACACCTAATGTACCTATGGAATTGTATCTAAGTCTTGTCCTAGAAAATAACTGAAAAATGGGGCGAGCAACTAGGGGTGTTCATTAACCGATCCAAACCAATTCAAACCGCAAAAACCGAACCGAAAAACCGAAAACCGAATAAACCAAAAACCGAAAAATCGAAAACCGAAAACACCGCTTTTTTTTCATTGGATTGGATCGGATTTCGGATCCCCTAGTGAAAACCAATCCAATCCAATCCAAACCGACCTACTATATACATATACTATTATTTTTTAAATTATAGTACTACTCATACTTAAGCATTGTTTTTCATACTTTTATGAACAAACACTCTCATTCTCTTTAATATTTTTGTTGGAATTGTCAAATACTAGATGTATTGGAATGTGTATAATTATTCATGTACCTAGAAATCAATGGTTATTCATTTACTAGAAGATTTTATGCATGTACTTAGGAACTAGAACTACATTAATTCTAGTATATATAGGTTTAATGTTGGTTTTCGACTTAATATAACTATGTAACGATGTATCGGTAAAAACCGAATTATCCAATCCAATCCAAACAGCATTTGATTGGATTGGATTGGATCGGATTTTTTTAAGTAAGCAAACCGATCCAATCCAAACCGCAAGTTGTTTTCATCTTTGGATCGGATGGTTTTTTGGCTCAAAACCGATCCAATCCAATCCGCGTACACCCCTACGAGCAACCACGCTCGTGCCCTTAAGAACATCTCCAATGATACAACTCATTGGAGTTGCTTAACTTCTTTTTTTATGGGTCCTACCATGTCACCACACAACTTTTTATTTTATACTACTTTAAACAACTCCTCACTTCAATGATGCAATTCTAAAAAGTTTATCAAATGGGTTCCACAAATTACCCATATCTTTATTCACATTTATTGTTATTTCTATTTCGGGAGGAGGATAACCAATACATTCTCTATTTTTCTCTCTCTCCCATTATTTCATTGGAGGTTTTTATTAATAACCGGTTGTTTATAGAAGCAGCTCTTACAAGTAACTAAGTACACATAAGCTCATTCCAATGACGCAACACTGTAAGGAACGGTTGCTTAGCGCTATGAAACCATTAAGCAACTTCCATTAGAAATGCTCTAAATCCGTCTTTGGAAGTTGTAATACGGTTGCGAAAATTATCAAAACTGTAATATCATAATCCAATTTAAACGCTCTGAATTGTGAAGGTTCATTGTTTGGTTTGACTTAATGATATATGTTATGCATATGCAGATTTTCCGAAGTGGCAGTGCTTAGATATGTTTGGTGGCTGGAAGTTATGGGAAGTTTAGAAACTAAACATTTGTCACCAAATACAAAGTATGCTGTATACCTCGTATTTAATATTCCTGATGATATCGATTCTGGGCTCACAGATAAGCATGTGGAGTTGGCTGTAAACGAGTCTCACAAAAGTGTGATCCTACAACCTCCTAGTGAGGGAGTTCATCAGAGAGAAGATGGATGGTTTGGGGTTGAGATGGGAGAGTTTTTCAATGAATATGCAGAAGATGGCTTGGTCAACTTTAGGCTATGGGAGACTAATGGGTTTGTTAAATTTGGCCTTATTGTTGAAGGAGTAGAGTTCAGGCCCAAAAGGGCCTAAAGCAGGTGAATTTAAAGGTAGTTATTTCTGAGCTGTTATCCCTTCGAAGGGCCAAGGTGGATAATGTGAGGATCCTAAGTTCATCAAATGCAATGATCAAAAAATAAAACATTACATCAATGTCGTCAAGTTACCCAGATATATACTATGTGGGCAATATCAATTCAGTCAGCTCTAATGGCCATTTCTTTCTTTCTTTTATTTTACTTTTGGTTTCTCTTTCTAATCTTTATTTTTTTACTCTTTCTTTTACATGTCGTGACCGAAATTGCGAAAAAAACAAGTACGTTTAGAAAAAGGGTAGAATCATCACCAATTTTATTTAATTTAGAAAAAAATTAGAAAACCTTTAAAGAGTAGTGTTTGGAATCAAAATTGAATTCGGTAGCCGATTGCGTATAAAGAAGGATGAAGATTTAAACCCATAATACCCCTAATGCACCCGTAAAAAAAGATTACCCAAATTAATTGTACAAATAATTAATGAATTTTAACGTATTTATTTTACCCTAAAATATTTACAAGAATATAAAAGGACTATGCATTAGTATTTTATAGAAAACAAATACTTAAATAGAAAATTATTTTCGATTTGCGATCCTAAACAAGGTTGAACATGGTATATAAGCCCATAGAGTAACCTCGAACCTGAGGGATTAAACATGACACTTTGCATAGAGTAATCCCAAAAAGCAAGTTCGAATGTTTTAATTAATCATTTACAAGAACTAAAATAAAAAAATTTACTTTGTGATCTTTTATATTTTATATTTATTCTTTTAAGCAACAACAAATCATAAGCGAGATTGAACATGGTATATAGATCGACAGAACAACCTAATATCTAAGGGATCAAACACGACAATCAAGTCATAGAGCGATGCCAAATAGCACAAGCTCAAATATTTTAATTAGTTACTTATGAAAAAATAAACAAACAAATAAGAATAAAAAAAATATAAAAGAAATGATGGAAAAAAGAAGAGAAAAAAAAAAAAAAACATTACAACACACTTCCTTATACTTATAAGCTTCCAAACTCCAAATGCCATTCTTGCATCAACCTTGAGCTATTCAGGCCATTATACAATTAAAACGACACCGATAAAAGAAAAGCCAATCCTTGATGGAAAAAAAAAAAGTTTTAGCCTCATATATGATCACTATGAGTCAATGTGAAGCACCCGCCACAGGGCAATTCGACAAGTTTGAGAGTAACATGCAGGAGAAAAAAAAACTGTATTCCACGGTTTGAAAGAAAAGAGTTATGTTATTTGAACATCAAAATTTGGATATCGTATCTGACACCGTATGTGTTTATTTTCATCTCTCACTTATTTTTTATCTTTTTTATATACACACATCTCAAAAATACATTACAAAAACAAAAAGACGTCGTATGATGTCCCGATTATGATGTTGAAAAACTAGTAAACAACTATTCCTAGCCTGCCTGTAGTCATTGACAAATGCCTTTTAGCAAAGAAAGTTCATAGAGAAACAACATGCTGTAAATTCCTCAATAAAATCAGATTTCATTGCATGATAAATTTAACATGTACTAGATCCAATATGTAGACAAGTCTCCTGCAATTTTATCCTGCCCATATAACAAACCTCTTTTTAAACATGGAAGCTAGCACCCTTTTCACACTCTTTGTACCTTCATTCAGATTTTGAGCAGACTCCAATGAAAGACAGAAAAGTATTATCCAGACCAGTCACTAACCAAATACATAACAATTCAGTAACTAGTTTATATATTCTCAACATCTTCAAACTATCATCAATGGAAAGAGATTCTTAAGAGACCTCTCATGAGCGGAAAAAAAATCCATTATGCACTCAAAGCAAAGACCAGATCAAGAGAGTAAGTGGACAAGGAGGGTTATCATAGAAGCATTGAAAATTTGTCAAAATACAAACCAGTTTAGCAATCTTACAAATTTCCTCATACATTTTGTATGCATCCCAGTAAAACCAACAAAGAGAAAAGGCACGATTTCACAAACCAATAATTGGACACAAATCAGATTTCCATCAAAGAGTCCAGCATACATTAGAGAGACATCAAACACTTGGTTTTTAGGAAGAAATCCTCATTCACGCTGCAGCCATGCCAATTGGTTTTTCAATTAACAAGAGTAAAATGGAAGAGAATAAGTCATTAATATGCATCCAGCAACTCATACATCAGCGCAAATAAGCACCAAACATCCAAAATTCCTCATTAATTGAATTATTAATCGACAGAGATATCATCATTCATCATTCAACCTTATTCTCAAACAAGTGGTGTGCAAGAATGGAAAACAGAATGAATTCTCTCATGGGATTTCTCAAATATGATGAAACCAATAATATGGGAAACATTTAATCACAATGCTTAATAGAGAACTCACAAAAGGTAATGAACCAACTCAGAATTTCAAAATATTGAGCAAGAGGCTCAACGGCTCATCAATTTCAGTTGGATAAAAATTTCTGTACATCAATGGCGGAGACAAATTCAACATATTTTTTTTCCATCAATCTCATTATTTTTTTTGAAATTCAACATATTTTTATGATTTTAATTTTTTAAACATTTTTTTTGTGTTTTTGGTAAATTTAAGTGAAAAATAAAAAAGATCCGGTTAAAATTAGGTATTCACATTACACATAGCAATGAACTGGAAATATAAAAAAACATATATTTTTGGTATTAAAATTAAACCATATCTATACTAATAGATAAAGGCAGAGTTTGAATTTCAAAAAACTTTGGTTAACAATTTTCCATTATTCCAAATCTGTCCCTAAAACTTAGTATAAGGAAAGTGGGATACAGAAATTGGAAACAGAGATATCTCCATTTTGTGGAGGGTGGTTACAGTTTCAGTTTAATTGAAACCACTCTGAACCAGTCTTGCGACGGTTTATTGTTTTCAAATGTCTCCATTTCTCTATTCTATCATCATTCCTTAATCCCTCTCAACTCTCTCTCCTCTCTCGTGTAGATAAAAGCAATCACTTATCGATTAGGCGCATTGGGAAGAGCTTATAAGAATAACTTATGAAAATAGATTTATACAAATAACTTAAGAAATAGTTTCTGATATTTCTATAAGCTGTTTTTAGCTTATTTCAATCAACTTGTTAGATAAGCTTATGAAAATAAGTTGTTTTTAGCTTATTTAAAAAAAATTTATTGAATAAGCGTTTAATTACGCCGTTTACCCAAATATGTCCTAAAATGAACTTTATACAACTAATAAAGTGGCCAAAATATGAGTTATGAAATGAAATATAAAAGATCAAAAATAAGTTTTTAAGAATTAATTTGGATAAAGGATCTTTACCTTTTTCATATAAAAAAAAGTATTCTACGAATTTTATTTGTATTTTCTAGAATATCAATCTTTATCTTACTTTGAACCGAAAACATTTTATTTTATGTTTTTTTTCCCTTTCCTTACTTTTTCTTGACAGGTTGTTGCAAATGCCTCGGATGCGGTGTTGGAATGGAAACTATAAATTCAAAAGATTAAAATTTATTATAGAGTTACCCCCAATCGTTTCATTCAAATCAAAAACAACATGTGTCTTCTAAGATAACAAATCAAAATACTCTGGATTTGGAGTAAAACTTCCTTCAAGATTTGTGATCTTAGCCGGAGGTGCAGTAGAAGAAGGAGATATATAGTCATAAACATATTGAGAAAATCCATAACTTACTTAGAAAGAGCTCCAACGACTTACTAAACTGAGGGCTAGCGAGACCCATATTTACATATTATAACCCAAAGAAAACGCTTGTTTGGTACATTTGACGAAGTTGCTATAGTGTTAAGATGATATGGTACTCAAGTGAGTTGTTAAGTATTTATTTAATGTTGATTTTTAATAAATATTTAAAATTTTATTAACTATAATCAGCAGTTAATGAAAATAGCTAATAAAGCATTTGACTGGTACCATATTTAAAAAATAAAATAGATCCAGAGTAATGTCCATATTTTTCAGCAAATAGAAAACAATATGTTGGGTGCATTTACTTTTGCATTATGCAAATACTTTGTGCTATATCATTAATTAGGACATTATTAAAGAAAAGAGAAGATAATAGTGAACAGGGGCACAGTAAGTTAATTATTTTCACTATTTTGCTGGAGAGAAACATAGCACAAACGAGGCATGAGAGTAACCATTTTGTGATGTATTTGATTTTAGGTCTAACTCAACCCCAAAAACTAGCTCAAGAGATGAGGATTGCCTAAGTTTTATAACCTATTGAATATAGTATAGCAGTAACAGTTATCTCTGTTATTTTCTGTTATAGCTATTAGAGCTATTCTAGAAGCTCTTAGACCTAATATGTTATATTTCTGTTTTCTTATCAAGAGTTAGTTAGATAGAGCATCTTGCTAAGTTTCTTGACTCTACATCATGTATATAAGGTCATGTATCAAGGGTGTTCTTCATTCAAGTGAATACACAATTATTCAATCAAATATACGAGCATATTCAGTTTTATCATTCTCTTTTATGATTCCAATATGGTATCAGATTTCATTTTGTAAATCAAGCTTTCGCATATCTTCTTCAAATTCACAACTTCATTCATGGTAACCCTTAACGATTCTTCAGCTTCACCTAATGATCCTCATGTCATCACTGTTTCCAATAATAACAATGGCAGCAATAACAACAATGGATCCAACCCTCCAACCGATCCATCACTACTACAAATAGTCCTTACTATCTCCATCCTGGGGAGAATCCGGGATCTGCTCTCGTATCTCCTCCGCTGAGTGGAGATAATTACTATCATTGGAGCCAGGCGATGAAACGTGCCCTCTTCTCCAAGAATAAGATTCAGTTTATCGATGGCACTTTACCTCAACCAAGTTCAACTGATCCTTTATTTGATACCTGGGGACGCTGCAATAACCTTGTTGTTTCTTGGATTAATCGCACTCTATCACCTCATATTTCTCAAAGCACCATTTGCTTTGATAGTGCCAAGGATCTTTGGCAAGATTTGCAAGACAGATTCACACGAGGTAATCATTTCCGGATGTCTGACCTGCTGCAAGAAATACATTCGATACGCCAAGGTGATTGTACACTCACAAACTTTTTCACTGATATAAAGATATTGTGGGATGAACTAGAATTTTTATGCCCAATCCCCCAATGTTCTTGTGCAATTCCATGTTCTTGTTCCCTGAGTCAGTCAGTGAAACCCTACAAGGACAGAGAGCTCGTTACCTGTTTCTTAAAAGGCCTAAATGAATCTTTTCAAGCTGTAAGAACACAAGTTCTTCTGATGTAGCACCTACCACCAATCAGTCAAGTTTACTTTTTCGTTTTGTTCCAATCTTCATCAAATACAACCATTGGATCCATTGTTCTTTCTACAACCTCCAATGACTCCTTTTCCCAAGGTCGAGGAGGTTCTTCACAGGGCAGGGGAAGAGGCAGATCATCTTCCAGAACATCTATGTTATGTTCCCACTGTAACCGCCCTAATAACACTGTGGATACATGCTATTTTAAGAATGGCTTTCCACCAGGCTATCGCTCAAGACTTGCAACAAATGCACCAGCCATTGCCTCTGTCAGCACAGACAACAATGTCAATCAATAGCATCATCCATCCTCCACAAAACAGCCTAGCACTGACACAAGTTTACCTTTCTCTAGAGAAGACTACACATATCTGGTCAATCTACTTCATGCCACCAAGAATGATTCAAGCTTCAATGTCAATTCAGTAAGTAAACCACAACCTTCTGACTCCATTCCTCATGCGGTTTCAGGAGTAATAAAATCAGGTAATTCTAAATCACCATCTTATTTTTGGATCCTGGATTCAGGCGCAAGTGACCATATTTGCCCCTTTCTTGAATGTTTTTCTTCTTGCAAAATCATTAAACCTGTTTCTGTCAAATTACTCACTGGGGACACTCTTTATGCTAGACATACATGCACCATTCAATTCAAAATTTTGTCTTCATAATGTGCTATTCATTCCTGAATTTAATTTTAATCCAATCTCTCTTACTCAACTTACTAAATCCCTTAACTGTCGCATTATATTAACATCAACTTCTTGTCAAATCCAGGATTTGTCTACCTTGCAGATGTGATTGGGCAAGCTGATATCTACAACAATCTATACATCTTTTAGTGTCAACCAGATTCTTTGAACTGTAACACTGAAACCAACCATTTAGTTAATTCTTCCAGTTTAAACAAAGTGTCCAATGATTCCATTGACTTATGGCACTATAGACGAGGACATCCTTCACATGCTGTTATTCAAAATTTATGTACATCATTCGCTTACATTATTTCCAATAAAAATTTCATTTGCGAATGTTGTCATCTTGTAAAACAAACTAAATTACCTTTCCTAACAGCTTATCTAAGTCTTTACATGCTTTTGATTTGCTGCATATAGACATTCGGGGACCTCTTAGCATAGCATCTATACAAGGTCATCATTACTTTCTCACAATTGTTGATGACTTTAGTAGGTTTACATGGATTTTTCTATTAAAATCCAAATATGATACACGAACATGTATAACCAGCTTTATCAATATGGTTCATACTCAATTTTATGCTAAAATCAAAATCTTAAGAACCGATAATGGCAGTGAGTTTAACATGCCTTCTTACTATTCTTCTTTAGGTATTATTCATCAAACTTCATGTGTGGAGACTCCACAACAAAATTCTATTGTTGAAAGGAAGCATAGACATCTCCTGAATGTCACTAGGGCTCTCCTTTTTCAATCAAAATTGCCCAAATGCTTCTGGTCTTATGCTTTGTGCCACTATTTCCATTTAATAAATAGACTACTAAGTCCTGTTATTCATAATAAAACACCATATGAGTTATTATACAACTCACCCCCAACTTTTATTGACCTTAAGGTCTTTGGTTGCCTCTCTTATGCCACCACTTTAGCACATAACAGACACAAACTTGATCCAAGAGCAAGGAGATGTCTATATTTGGGAATCAAACCTAACACAAAGGGATACCTTTTGTATGATTTACACACTCAGGACATCTTTGTCTCAAGACATGTCATTTTGTATGAAACAACCTTTCCTTACAATTCTATTGATCACACTACACATGATATTGTTATTTCTATGCCACATGACTCTAATAAGATTTTACAGTATGATATGCCTATTTTACAGCCACCTATTCCATCAAACTCTTCTACAAATCCTGCACACCCTGCACTGGAGGATCTTGCAGCTAAGGATATTGAAGTTTCACATCCGCAAACTGGTGATCTTCCCTCTACACAACCTGCTTCTGACCTATTCCCTATCAGAAGATCAGCAAGGCCAAAGAAAACACCCTCCTACTTGCAAGATTTTCACTGCAAGAATCTTTCTTCCTCTAGTAACTCTGCTATCTCCTATCCTTTATCTTATATTCTATCCTATTCTAAATTGTCTCCCTCTCATTTGCATTATTCTTTAACTATTTCCTCCAACGTTGAACCACAATCATATCACCAGGCAATTAAAAATGACCACCGGATCAAAGCCAGGAATGATGAGCTTTTAGCTCTACACCATAATAAAACATGGACTATTACTGATTTGCCACCCGAAAAAACACCCATGGGATGTAAATGGGATATAGAATTAAATATCATACAAATGGCTCTATTGAAAGGTATAAGGCTCACTTAGTGGCCAAAGATTTTACTCAAATTGAAGGCATCGACTACTTTGATACTTATTACCCCGTAGCCAAGGTAACTACTATTAGGCTTCTACTAGCCATTGCTTCATCCTCTAACTGGTATCTCCACCAATTAGATGTTCACAATGCCTTTTTACATGGAAATCTTGAGGAAGAGGTTAATATGACTCTCCCTCAAGGTCTACATTCATCCAAACCACAACAGGTCTGCAGGCTGTTAAAATTACTTTATGGATTGAGACAGTCCAGCAGACATAGTTATGCTCGATTATCCTCTTTCCTTACATCTAAAGGTTATCTACCATCTACTTCTGATTGCTCCCTTTTTATTAAAATAAATAATTCTTCTTTCACTGCTTTACTAATATATGTGGATGATCTTATAGTGGCAGGAAATGATATTACTTAAATTCAACAAATCAAATAGGAACTTCATAGTACCTTTAAAATCAAGGATTTAGGTACCCTTAAGTATTTCCTAGGCCTTGAAATTTCAAGATCTAAGGCTGGTATTCATTTATGCCAAAAGAAATATGCATTAGATATCTTAGCAGAACGTGGCTTGCTTGCTGCAAAGCCTGCTTCAACTCCTATGGCCAAAAACTCACGCTTCACTCAGCAAGGAGGAACTCCTTTAACTGATCCAGCCTCCTATAGAAAACTCATTAGTAAGCTTTTATATTTGACTAACACACGACCTAACATTACCTTCTATGTTCAACAGTTAAGTCAATACATGGGAACTCCAACTACTATCCATCATGAGGCTGCTGTCCGGGTTCTAAGATATATCAAGCCTTCACTTGGTCAAGGATTGCTCTTTACTACAACTTCAATCCTACAAATGAAAGCCTTTAGTGACTCAGATTGGGATACTTGTCCAGACACTAGAAAATCAGTAACCGACTATTGTATTTTCCTAGGGGATTCACTCATTTTCTAGAAATCTAAGAAGCAAACTACGATTTCAAAATCTTCCCCAGAAGCTGAGTATTGGGCACTCACAACTATTGTATGTGAGCTTCAATGGCTCACATATTTACTCAGAGATTTTCAACTTCGGCACATTCCCAACTATTGTATGTGAGCTTCAATGGCTCACATATTTACTCAGAGATTTTCAACTTCGGCACATTACTCCTTCTTTGCTTTATTGCGATAGTCAATCAGCCCAACACATTGCTGCAAACTCTTCATTTCATGAAAGAACAAAGCACATAGAGTTGGACTGACACATTATTAGGGAAAAGTTGCAAGCAAAGTTATTTCATCTATTGCCAATCACAAGTGAAAATCAATTGGCTGATATATTCACCAAGGCAATGGATCCTTCACAGTTTCAAGGCTTTATTTCCAAACTGGGCTTGCTCAATATACGTGCTCCAGTTTGAGGGGGGATATTGAATATAGTATAGCAGTAAGCACTAACAATTTTTCTGTTATTTTCTATTAGAGCTAATATGTTATATTTCTGTTTTCTTATCAAGAGTTAGTTAGATAGAGCATCTTGGTAAGTTTCTTGATTCTACATCATGTATATAAGGTCATGTATCAAAGGTGTTATTCATTCAAGTGAATACACAATTATTCAATCAAATATATGAGGCATATTCAGTTTTATCGTTCTCTTTTATGATTCCAATACTCATGTCCAACATTATTGGGTTTGGTGCGTGTATAATATGGCGGGTGACCCAATGGATACAGGATAGCTTTGATACCGTATTCGATTTTGGGTCTAACTCAACCCCAAAAAGTAGCTCAAGAGATGTGGATTGCCTAAGTTTTATAAGTTCTTATTAAGTATTATCTCTAGTTAATGTGGGACTTGAGTTTTTTCCAATATCCCGTCTCTGTTACCATTTCTTGTAACAATCATATTGAGGATTGACATAACTTTTATAAATAAAGGCCTTATTATAAAAAGGTTAAAGTAATATTTTGGTCCCTATACATGATACCGATTCTTCATTTAGTCCCTATACGTAAAAGTTATTAAAAAGGTCCTCATACGTGCAATTGTTATCCATTTGGTCCCTCCCGTTATGTTGTCGTCTTTAATGATCCGTTAACTACTACGTATAGGGACTAAATGAAGAATTTGTGTCACGTATAGGGACTAAATGAAGAATTTGTGGCATGTATAGGGACCAGATTATTACTTTAACCTAAATTATTAGGTCCCTATACATGGCACAAATTCTTCATTTAGTCCCTATACGTGACACAAATTCTTCATTTAGTCCCTATACGTAGTGGTTAACGGATCATTAGAGACGACAACATAACGGGAGGGACCAAATGGGTAACGATTGCACGTATGAGGACCTTTTTAATAACTTTTTACGTATAGGGACTAAATGAAGAATCAGTGTCACGTATAGGGACCAAAATATTACTTTAACCTTATAAAAATAATAAAGGCTCCTGCACCGACAGGTATTTTGTGGATGTTACTGAAATTTGAGATCAAATTGCATATACAATTATGTGGCTTCAACATGAATAAAATATTCTAGCATGTTAACTAAAATGCTAGAGAATTGTAATTGGCATTGGTTCCTCTATTGCATTGTCACAGATATCTTTGTCAAGACTTGGTCCTTAAGAACTAGATACCAACATGGATGCAATATATGCTTATTAGTCAAGAGCAATTTGAAAGAACCAGTTCCCAAGTTTCATAATCTAATCACATGTCCCAGCTGGCCAGGCAGATGCACCATTAATTGTACCTGAGATGTCATATAGGGATTCCCAACTCCAGCTTCTTTATGTGAAATATCATGTTTTCACTATACATTGCTCTGTCCACCGATTGAAGTAAGCAACTTGCACTTTAATGAAAGCTGGCAAAATTTGTACACAAGATCCCTGTGATAATGCTTTATAAACCTATATTTATATGTTGTGCCTCAGAAATTCCTTCAATTTTTTACCTTGTTACAAGATTTATACATTTTTTCAAAAAAATTATCTCATGTGTTTTTTATCCCATTTAAAAAATAAAAAATCTTTTATTACACCGGAAGACTTTATAATATGGTATTTCCTCAAAGCAAAGCATTTTCTGCTTTCATAAAATCTAAAAAAAATGCATACCTATATAAGAAAAATTTCAAGTCCTAGTACTCCTACTTAAATTATGACATTAGAACTATACTTGTTGCTGCTGGTAAATTGTTCGATGCGACCATTTTGTAGCAGATTAGAGAGGACTTTTGCTCTTTCAAAGTGGGTCTTGCCAAGAGAATGAATCGCTTTCTTTTGTGTGGCTTTTACTGCATCTTTTCTAGCTAAGGTTTTAGTCTCCAATATGCCACGCACAAGGAGCACTTACGCTCTCTCCAATGAAATTTAAGTGTGTTGGTTCTACGTTTTTATTCCTTCTATTTTATGGTACATCATGTCATGTGAATCTCTGTTGAAGAACAATTGTACTCAGTCCACTTGCTACACTTGTGATTTGCACTTCTACGAATTGTATCTCTAGCGAAAAAAAGATAAAGATAAGTATGTTTTGTATCTCATAAATCCAAATAATTGCATAAGAACATGAACATAGTCAGATCACAAGCTTCGAATGGAATTAGTAATGAAATAAAACTCAGTGATTCTCTACAAAAATGATTATCAATTTGAAGATATTTGAGAATTGGTGAATCTAATAGAATAATATTACATGTGTTATTTGCATAAATGAGTCCTGGTAGTTCAAATTTTTGTGCTGTATCCGTATATGAAGAAACCCGACAAGAGGGCTCCTATTTTTTTTTTTGCCTGTTGCTGATTCTGTTATAGCTTGTTTATCTCCAATCCAGATTGTAGTCAATTCTATTTAATTGATATGTCGTAGCAGTGTAAATATTTTTTACATAATCTACAGCATTAAAAATGTTTGATTTTTAGCATAACACCTTAACATATGATTATTCGTGATTGCTTAATAGTGTAAACAACTTTACACTAGCTGTATAGTACTATTGTATTGTGCAACCATCTTCATCTCCATCTGAATGTGAAGTTAGGATTCTTAGTTCTTTTCATAGTTGCAGCTCCTCTCTTCGATGAAGATTCTTCCAACATAGGTATTCATGTAGCAATACTAGGGGTAAATTTTGCATGGACTCCACCACCAATCAAATACTTAATAGTCATTATAATAATAATTAAAAAAAAACAATAAAACCTTACTAGTTTTGGCAATGGTTACAGATTTAGGGGTGTACTAGATTGAGATTCTAAAAAACTATTTTGGCATAAAAAAAGTCTTGTGGATTTTAATGGCCAATGTAGGAATGTAATTATTTATAAGATTTTTTTTAAAGACTTTTATAATCAAGATTTTATTAATTGGATTTTAATGGTTTATATCATAAGAATTTATAAGATTTGGAAGGATTATATAGATTTATAAGTTTTGAAAAGAACACAGGAGAATAAAATCATAATTTATAAATCAGATTCTATTTTTGTAGTGGAAAATAAACATATAAACTCTAATTACAACATTACATAGCAAAATCAATTTTATATTCACATGTTTTTGTTCACATATTATTATTATATTTATATAATGAAAAAGGAAATTTTGAACTTAGAAAAATAAAATAACTTTATTTTCATAATGTCATAAATACTGCATGTATTCTATACTTTTATTGTTTATTGTTACTGATATATATGTTAACCATCAAGAGTATAAAAATTTGATGTATCATTACTTGCAAATCAATTTTAGTCTATACTTAGGTAGTGTTTGACCCAACTTTTTTTGAGACTTAAAAGCTACTTCAAAGTTAAAGTTAAAAATAAGTGTTATAAGAGCATGTTTGAGACAGTTTATTTTCTTGGAAAAAGTTTCCTTTTCCTAAAATTTTTTTTTGAAATTATTCTAATATGTTTGACAAATTACCTTGAAGTAAAAAAAGTTTTTTTTTCTTTTTATAGAAAAAACTGATTTTTAAGAAAGTTAAAAATTTTAAGTTTATTTGAAGAAAAAAATTGATTATTTTGAAATCAATCATATTTTTTCATTTTACCCTATATAACTAACTACCAAACAAATACTATACAAACAACTTCATATCTTTTTTTTTTGTAATTTATTATATAAAAGTATTTTTTTACACCATCCAAACAAAATAAAATATTTTAAAATCGCTTTTTAACAAGTATACTCAAACAAAAATTGATTCTCATTATAATCGATTATTACAATAAATATATAATCGATTATTGAAGTAAATATCTTAAAATCCCTTTGTTTGGTAATTTATATTGGGTTGAACGACAACAATGAAAAAAAAGGGGGGAGGGTGAGGGAGGGTGAGGGAGGGAGAAATGAGAGAGATAGAAGGAGGGAGGAAAGAAATGTGAAAGCACAAGGTGAAGAGAAATAATGATCGAGAATCCTGAAAAATCTCAGGTGTTAAGGTGAGACTTTTTGTTATTAAAAAATAACTAAAATGTCACACAAAGTCCCACAAAATCCACCTTAGAAAATAATCTATCGAAATCAGGAAGTTTTTGAATACCACAAGACTTTTTATTACTTGTAAAAAGTCTTGATTGAATACCACTAGATTTGGATTCCCTCTTTAAAAAATCATAATAATCTTGATTGAATACCACAAGACTTACTTAGATAATTAGATTACTTAAAAGTATTTAATACCACAAAACTTTTTTATGATAAAAAAATCTTTTAAAATCCTCTATAATCTCAATTCAATACATCAGCTTAGTCGTGCGCAGGCTAGCTCGACTTATTATTTCAATCCTAACAGTTTTGGCAACCCTCGTGGTAATCCTCTACTCAAATTCCATCCAGCCTGTTATTTGATTTTCTATATTTCTTATATATTTTAATTTGAACATACAATTCATCCTTAAAAACAATTTTCTTACGCGCTCGGGTAGATCTTTCTACATGCTTACCGTGATTGGTTTCTAGCAGCAAGGCCCACCTTAATCAGAACAACATGTGTAGTTGCAGCTGTTCAGGGAAACCAGCCAGTCTGTCTCAGAAATAATGTTTCTGCTTTTTCATGGTTATGCATCAACGAAATACTATTAGCATGTACTTGTGTTTTTGCCCTATAAAGCACGAGTAGTTGAAAGTTGAAACACGTAAATCCCACACGGAACCCCAAGTACCAAGGTTGCGGTTGTTGTCACCTTCGCAACCTCATCACTCCACAACTACAGTGTGAATCCAAATTATAGAAAACTAAGCAATGAAATGGTGATGCTGCCACTCGGACCACATTGTTATTGGGAAAAATCCAAGTCCCACATTGACCAGAATTAGTGCGAGTTTATAAGACTTGGAAGATATTCACCTGAGCTAGCTTTTGGGTTGAGTTAAGTCCAAAAATCCAACATGGTATCAAAGTTATTCGAGATTCATTGAGTCACCCATCATATTATCCACGCATCAAGCCCAATAGTGCTGGGCATGAGGGGTGTATTGGAAAAAAAACTCAAGTCCCACGTTGACTAGAGATAATGCCTAACAAAAGCTTATAAAGCTTGGACATTCCTTATCCTATAAGTCGGTTTTTGGGTTGAGTTAGATTAAAAAATCCAAGAATTGCGGCTGCATCGGGTCTCAACAAACCACAATAGATTAAAATACAAATCTTCAGTCACAAAAATTTTTTTGCCGCAATGGTCACAATCAGTATCGCGATGACTACAATACCTGCAATTGCCATCGTGATCGCATCTGTACCACAATTTAAAAGCATGCCAAGTACTATGATTCAGCAACTCTTGCAACAAATTTTTTTTGGTAAAACAAAAATGAAACATGTAATAATATTGATAAGTGTGGACATAATAAGCTTCTCAGTGCTAATTGGTGCTTTGTTAAACTAGTGCCATGCCACACATTTTCCAACTTACCTCCAAACAGCATGAAGCTACCTATCTACCACACCACAGTTCTTGTAGAGATTGTTCAGGATTTAAGAAGTGCAATGCTATTGACATAACTGTTGCACTGTCATGTAAAATTTGGTTTGAGTCATGATGTATGCATTTGTCATTGCAAGCTAGCATTATACTACTGGGAAAGAAGGGAAAGAAAAACCAAAATGAGATACAAGGAAATTGAGTACATAAACCCTAGAAGAGATTGCTCAAGTTCCTAAATTATAAGTCCTTAACTGAAAGACTCAGCACATTTTTACATACATGTAAGCAAGCTTTTGAAGGAGGCCAACTTCAAATGTTAGCAACATGGAAAGTAGTGGTGTTGTGCACATAATTACTTATTCAGGAGTCCATTTTATATGCAAAATTACATATCCAAATTAAGGTTCTTTAGTCTGAAACTAGAAATCAAACTATTGTGTGCTAATTTATTAAACTTTATTAACAACTATACACTGCCACAAATCAGCATGTGGTCTATCAGTCATAATTGCTACAATTGTAAAACTACAACAATTACATTCAGGAAAAAGAATAAAAGAGAAGAATACGGTTCTTGTTTCTTTGACAAATGCTTATAGGTGCCCTGGCAATAATCTCCACTAACAACATATTCCTCCTCATATTGTATCTTTGACACATAAGAAACAAGATGATCATGCAACAAACAGAGAAATGCCAAGGGACAACCACAAGAATCATAAGGAACAAGAATAAAAAGGATCCTAAAACAATGTTAAAAGAATCAATCATTCAGCAGCTTTCTTCCCAACAGAATAGTAATTAAGGTACCACCGAACAAATTTCTTCAAACCAGCCTGTAGATCTGTTGTAGGCTTATATCCAAGCTGTCTCTGAGCAAAGCTAATATTTGCATGAGTAAACTGCACATCCCCATTTCTTGGCAACTTCATTATGTTTCTCTTGGCCTTAACCTTCAAGAGCCTTTCCAAAATGCTCACAAGTTCAGTAACAGGCACAGGTGAAGTATTCCCTAAATTGAACACCCTCAATTGAGCAGGCCCTCTCTTCTTCCCACCACTACCAGTACTCTTCCCTGCAGTATCCAATGCTCCCAAACACCCTCTTACGATGTCATCAATGTAAGTAAAATCCCTCGCGACCGTTCCATGATTAGCAGCTTCAAAGATAGGAATTGACTTCCCTTTCAAAATATCCCTTGTGAAGAAGAAATATGCCATATCAGGCCTTCCCAAGGTCCATAAACAGTAAAGAACCTCAACCCTGTTAAGGAAAGTCCATATATATGATTATATGTATGAGCAATTTCTTCACCAGCTTTCTTAGTAGCAGCATACAAACTAGCAGGTTGATCAGTCCTATCCCTTCTGAGAAGGGCACTTTGGTATTTAATCCATAAACTGAGCTAGATGAAGCCCACACTATAGCAGGTTGAGGGTTAACAGATTTACAAACCTCAAGCAAATTAACAAAACCAGCAATATTACTATGCACATAAGATCCAGGATTTTCCATAGCATACCTAACACCAGCTTGTGCAGCCAAATGCATCACATGAGTAAAAGCCACAACTTCAAATAGCTTCCTCAATAGTGTTACATCATTGATATCCCCTTCAACAATGAACACCCCGGTGCGTTCTAAAAGAGCCTGCCGTGCACGTTTCAATGAAGGGTCATAATAGTCATTGAAATTATCAAGTCCTAGAACCCCATCACCTCTACGTTTGAGTGCAGCAGAGACATGTGTTCCTACAAAACCTGCAGCACCTGTGACCAAAACTGATACCCCATTGTGGGACCTGACCCTTGCAGAGGAACGGACCCTTTTCTCCCACGTGGCACCACCATAACTGTAGGTCCTAAGGGACCTGCGAGAAGGGTCTGTAGGGAGAGATGAAGAGGATGATGATGATGATGATGGGGTTCTGAAGAAGAAGATGAAGATGATACCAAAAAACGTTAAGGACCAAAATGTGAGCTTTGCTAAGGAAGAGTGCCAACGTGACCTGTGAAAATATGAACCTTTCTCCATCTTGAACTTGCCAGGTGTAGAGGGAATGTTGTCCATGCTATGTGAGACTTGCTTCATCTGAGACACTTTCTTAGGAAAATGTTGAGTTTCTCTAAGATTTTTATTTTTATTTTGGTGGTGGTGTTCTTTGTTTGTTTCAGAAATAATGTACTAAGATTATGGATTTAAGGAGATGGGGCATTGGTTGAAATTTTTTTTTTTTTTTTTTTTATAGAATGGTGTTCAAGGTAAGGAAAGTGAAGGAGGAAAAAAATAAAGTGATGTTTTGGTTGGAGATGCTCTTTTTCACCTCTTATGGGGAATCTTGTTGTTTCTTGAAGGTGAGGGTTGGTGGTGGTAGTGCTGGCCACTCTTTTGGGTTTATGGTTTCACAGACAAAAAATGGTTCAAGATTTTATTTTGATTTGGAAAAAAGAAAACGACAATCTTAACTGGCTTGAGAGAGAGAGAGAGAGAGGATTTTGAGCAAGGTGAATGAATGACTTGGAAATCTACTGTTAATTTAATGAACTAGGATTTTGTTTTCTGTTACTGTGTTTCATTTTGTTCTTGCTAGGTAGAAAGAACAAAGGGGGTTTGTGTATTGATTGAAGAAATGCGCAAGTTGGGAGTAAAAGAATTCTATTATTTGTCTTGACTATCTAAAAAGATGCTAATTTGATTGGCTGGAGGCCTTGAATGTAGGAGTTCCAAGAATATATATATACCCATTTTTTATTTGAGGGGATATTTTTGTGTGGGGGAAACTTGTTTTCATATGGGGTGTAGAGTTCAAGTTTTGAGATTTGAGGAGCATATTGACTACATTTATGCAATGGATAGGATTTTGAGGCCTTTGCAGTAAGATGGATGCTCCCTGCTTCTCCACCAGTGGAAGAGGAGTGACATTTGTGGGTTTGTAACTTTTG
>JBCIVQ010000202.1:0-21419 GCA_039655645.1 Ammopiptanthus mongolicus
AAGAATATCATGGGCACCACTTGGCCTCCAAGGTCCTATACCTGCACCTTCTGCAGAAGGGAGTTCCGTTCAGCACAAGCTCTAGGTGGCCATATGAACGTGCACCGCCGTGACCGTGCTCGCCTCCACCACCCTCCACCACCCAACCCCACCACTTCCTCATTCATCAACATCCCACATCAAGAGCTTGTTGCAAATGATGGGTTGTGCTTCCTATACCATTTGCCTAGCCCTAATAGTGCTCCATTCTCTACTCACAATTACAGCCACAACACTGCTTTCAATGCATGCGGTAAATCACCTTCCACTACTCTTCTCAATGTCTCATCCTATCCACCAAATTGTTGGGAAAGGGGAATGCACAAAGCAGAAGAAATAACACAAATAAAGGGTAAAAATAAACCTTTTCTACTTGAAAGAGCTTGTGAGGAACAAAATACACGGCAAATCAACCTTATGATGATGTCAACTTTCTCGCCTTCAATCGATTTCCCAATAGCTAGCAATGGTTTCTCTTCTTCCTGCCACAGCGGCTCTAGCAAAGTGAAAGAACCAACAACCTCTTCCACCAATGATGGCCACCACGAAGAGCTTGATTTAGAGCTCAGGTTGGGGCACAGATCAACACCAACCTGACAAAATCAATTATTTGTTTATTTATTAATTTGTGAATCATCATTGGGTGCATGTGAAGAAGATATTGAAAGTCCAAAGAGAACTGTTTTGCTCTCTTCTGCACCTGTTTGGAGAAGATGCGTGGAGAGAGTACTGTAATTGATCATAGATGTTTGAAACACATCTATGTTGGTTGACTTGTGTGGGTACTTTTTAGTTCAATTTCTCATTTCTTGGTTGATTGATTTTGTTAGTGTGTGACTGTTTTGTGACTGAAGCTGCAGATGGTGGAGCAATTTGGGGAGAGATAGTAAAGAAAGAAGGAGAAAAAAGAGAAGGCCACACATGTAGAATTTCAAGAAAAATGTTAGCGTAAATTTTTAAATATTATTATTAGTAATATTAATTGAAGAAGATTTTAGGGTTTTGCGTGAGACACTGATAAAGGTTATAGTGGAGTGTCATTTTCTGTTTCAGAATTGTCTGAGTCATGTATGTCCACCTGGGCATACATTTTCTGGAGAATTTTTTCCCTACCTAATACATAATTAGATAAGGTAACCGCTTCACTGTTCACACCTCATTTTTGCAAAAACTACAAATATGCCATTTTCAATATTGCTTTTTTGTTATTTTTTATTTTTATTATTGATTCTGTTTCCTTTCCTATAGTGCGAATATAGAAATTATAATGAATTGCAGAGAACTGAGAGAAGTCATTAAGTACTTTTTATATAATCCACAGAAAACCTATATCATACGTTGAAATGCATTAATGATATTTAGGCTACTGCATCCCTTGGTGAACATGCGTGGACAAATCTTTAGATTTTACCTTCCTAATACTAGGAACTTCCAAGTAGTTAACTGTTACATAATTTTTACGAATATGGAATTATATGTAGGGTATACTTTCAGAAGAAGTAAATGAATACACTTAATTGAAATGTTATAAGTTACTACTTAGGGTGTGTTTGGGAAAGCTGGAAAAAAAAGATTATGCTGATAATCGATTTATGAATAATCGATTATTGTGATAATCGATTATAATCAGAATCTATTTTTGTTTGGGTCTGTTTGCTGAAAAGCGATTTCAAGATAATCTTTTTCGTTTGGATGGTCTAAAAAAATCGCTTTTTACGTAGTAAATTACGAAAAAGGGTATGAAGTTATTTGTATAATTTAATAATATTTATTTGGAAGTTAGTTTTGTAGGGATAAATAGGGAAGAGAGTTTTGAGAATAAGAAATAATCAAATCATAACAATCTTAAGCTAAAACAAATTAGATGACATAAAACAGCTTTTTTCCCCCAAAAAAAGCTTTTTTATAAATTTAAGCTAATTGCCAAACATGATAGATTATATATGAAACAGCTTTTTAGCCAAAAAACAGCTGAAATGGGAAAAATCAAGCGTTCCCAAACAAGCACTTAGAGCATGTTTGGGAAAGCTGGATTAATTGAGTTTCAGCTGTTTTGGATGAAAAATGTTGTTTTTGAAATAATCTTTTTTGTTTGACACTTTGCATAAATTTATAAAAAAACCTTTTTTGAGACAAAAAATTGTTTTATGCAATCTAATTTGTTTTAGTTTAAGATTGTCATGATTAGATTATTTTTAATTCTCAAAATTTGTTTTCCTATTTACCCCTACAAAACTAACGTCCAAATAAATATTATTAAATTATACAAATAACTTCATACCTTTTTTCATAATTTACTATATAAAAGTGATTTTTTTTGCATCACCCAAACGAAATAAATTATCTTAAAATCGCTTTTCAGCAAACATACCCAAACAAAAGAAGATTCTGATTATAAGCGAGTATCACAATAATCGATTATACATGTAATCGATTATCAGCACAATCTATTTTTTTTCAGTTTTTCCAAACACACTCTTAGAGGTTACTTTAGTTCGGGTTCTCTTTTTCATTTATAACATTTTTTTTTTATATAAACAAAAGTATATTAAAACGAGTACTTAGGGGGTACTAAAACCCGTATACAAAAAAAAAAATCAAAAGTAAGAGACGTATTGATCCTATCTATATAAAAATATGCATGATTATTACACCAATTAAAACCATCACTGATACTGTAACCACCAAAGTTAGCAATCAAAAACTTTGACAATACACCCAAAAAGGACCTAACCGCAAGGAATCTAATAGCATTCCCCTGAATTTTGCAAAAAAAGCTTTACATATACAAAACAAAAGTTGCAACGTCCATTGATCACCGGGTCGTTCTACCGTGCACCCCCCAAAATGAGGTGCATAGGTGCTATCCGCATAGTGACAAAAACAGATTAAATCATGCCCGTTGGATGTGCATTTGTGAGTTCTGTAGGTTAAAGCACATGACCATTCTTTTATGTGTGACCGACTGAGTAGGTTATTTGTCCGATGCCTTTTCAATTAAAGTATTTTTTTTATGAGACCATGTTCAAAAATAAAAATAAAATCGAAAGAATAAATGTCGTGGGAGAAGATTCAAGATTGGAACAAGAATGGATATTATGTTGTTCTTAAACTCTCTTAGCAGTGTGTGGTTCCACGACAACGTCATACGGTGTCGCGGGTGAAAGTATATGATTTTAACATTAGGTTAAAATGCTTTAAATCAGTTGGAAGCATATGATAAAATGCTTGGATGGATGGTTCGTTCTGGTTGGGAGATGCAATGGATGGATGGTTCGTTCTGGTTGAGTTCTTTGTGGACCAAATGGTTTCCATTTCGGGTAGGGAGCACTAGAAAAAAAAGGTATTTTAGCTACCTAATTTAGCGACTGAATTAATCGGTCGCTAAATATGAAAATTCGGTCGCTAAATCGGTCGCGAAATGGTTTAGCGACCGATTTAGCGACCACCAAACGGTTTAGCGGCTAAATATTCTGCGACCACCAAATTCAGTCGCTAAATATGAAAATTTAGTGACATTTAGCGACCGAATTTTCATATTTAGCGACCGATTTTTGTGGTCGCTAAAAACCTCTTTTTTTGTAGTGGAGGATAAAGTTGTCGGGTATAGATGGCCCATTTTCGGGTCCGTCAATTAGTTGTTTATTCTAAATTTTTGCGGGCCTGAATTCTATAATGTGGGCGTAGCGTATTTTTAGACCGATGAGTGTTGGGAAGCTGCAAGTTTTTAGACCGTTGAAGGACCTGGATGGATATCCTCTTCCGACGAGCTCGAACATACTGAAACGAAGAGAAATTTCGGGAAATAGAAAGGAGTTGTTGGGGAAGAGGGAAAATATATAGGGGGTCGGAAAATAGGTGTGCATATATTTGTTTAATGTTTTTGTAAAGAGGCACTTAGGATTAAAAAGCCAATTTTATTACTGACAAGACTGCTTTTGCACCGAATAACTTGCTACAAGAAGTTAACAAAAACCAGAAGTCAACAATTTGACCAAGTTCAATGGGGTGCAACATACACCCCACTAATGTTTGGAGCACTCTAGAACTCACCTTGATCACCAATGCAATCTCCAAACTCTCTTATGAGCCAAGCATCCAACAATGCAGCCCAGGAAATAGTAGCCCGAGCAAGGAAAATAATAGACCGAAAGTGACGTGCAAATTAAGGATTGCTTAACTAAGGATTTCTACTCTAATTCTATATTGCTATTTATTTTATATTTTATAAGCAAATATATCTACATATATATACACACGATGTTCAAAGGATACACCAAACCTATTTACAAAGACGCAGCCTAGGACGAATGTAAGTAGAATACTGCAGCAAAAGAGAGCAGTTTGGGAATTACAATCACCTAAGACTTAGAAAAAGGAAAACCAGCAATACCAACAGAGTCTAACCTATGGCATTATTGTCCCCAAAGCAAAAATACTTATGGGTGAGGACACACGTATATGGCTGATCACAAAGATACTGCTATTTAGGAATGGCAACGAGGCAGGGCGGGGGCGGAGAATACTCTCCCACTCCTCGTCCCCGCCTCCAATTTTACTCTCCATCCCCATTCTCCGTCACGGGGAGTTTTTCTTCCCCGTCCCCATTCCCCACGGATCCTCGCAGGGAGTTTGGGGACCTGAAAATAAAATAAAAAACCAGATAATTAACTAAAATCCAATAAAATATGAAAGTATTAAAAATCTTAAATATTTAAAATTAAAGCATTCTCCACGACCTTGCAACAAGTTCAACCTTAAATGGTACAAATATAGATTTAATAAAATTATGACAAGGTCAAAGACTACAACATCAACTACAATTCTTCTTATTATGTCTAACATGTAAGGTTAAAGAGATTAAATTTTTTATTCTTGTAATTTTATTATAAAGAAGAAAATAATGATATTATTAAAATAATACCGTACATATGATTAATCATAATGTCATGTGAAAGACAAATTGATGAGGCATTTAGAATTAAGGGTTAAAATGTTTTTAATAATTTATTTATTTAATAAAATAATATATATTTAAAATATATATATATATATATATATATATATATATATATATATATATATATATATATATATATATATATATATATATATATATATATATATATATAAAAGGATATTTTACTAATATTTTCGGGATCGGGGACCCCACGGGACGAGGAACATGTTCCCCGTCCCCGTTTCCAAAGTGCCTTCAGAAGGATTTTCTCCCCCGCGGGAAAAAAATCTTCGGCCACGGGACCCCTTCAGGGCAGTACCCGCAAGGATCCTCATGCACAGGTACAAATTGACATCCCTAGTGCTATTTATTAATATGTCATTTATATGTTAATGGCTTGCTTTAACTTGTATGATTCTACTTTTTTTTTTTGACAAGGAAAGACATTTATTCATTCAAATTGATAGAGCACATCGATAACAATACATATCCAAAATTGCTAAAAATCAAAAAGGATGAAACTGCGAACAAACTCACAGTACCCAGGTTAAAAGCATAATACAGCAAAGTCAAATTGCCTACAAAAGTGACACCATCAAATCACCGGAATACCCATGCTTCTGGATCTGTAGCATTAAGACCCAAGTCTTGATCAAAATTGTGATGGATCGAAGCAGATCTGTCAATCTGGAACAAACGAACACCGCACCAAGACGGGAATCAAACAACACCGCACTAAGACGAGAAACCAAACAAAGCCACACTAAGACTACGAAGAACAAGGAAAAAACACAAAAAGATCCAGATCTATGTGGAAAACCCACACAAAAGAACCAGATCTATGTGAAAAACCCACTTATGGAAAGAAAAGAAGAGAAAAAGCGAAGTAAATTGGTGGTTTTGGGTCAAAATGGCCCAAAATCACCCCTTCCGCCGTCTGTGAGAGTGTGAGGGAGACGAAAGAAAGAAGATTTTCTTAGGGTTGTATCACCCCTTCGATACTACCATACCTATTCCTCTTTTGTATGATTCTACTTGTAATTTGTGTAGACACTTAATTAAGGCTAAACCCCGTGAAACTCTTCTATGGTAAAACCGCAATCTCAAATTGATATAATATATACCTTGATTTACATGGCTTCCGATTCTTGTTCTTAATTGGTTGATCCATATATAAATATATCGATGTGGACTTTATTTTATTAAAATATTAGTCTTGACTTCCATACGAATAGTTTGTTTTATAAATATATTCATACATAATATAGTAATCATATCATGTCAGAACAGTTTACATTTTAAAAATGTGAAAACAATAAATCTTGATTATTGAATTTTATGTAAATCGTCATGACTAAAAAATAAGTGCATGTGCCTTTTTCAAATGGTAAGCGCAGTTTTTAAAATATGGAAATATTTCATCATGAAAAAGTATTTAAACTGAATTTATTTTAAAATGTATATAATAATAACTTTCAATCTAACAGTTAATTTTGAAAAATATTTATTCGGTAAGATATTATTAAATGGTGTAACAATACCCAAGTATTACACCAGTGTATAATATATATATATATATGAACTATTTCAATATGAAAGTTGATGGCCTTTTTGTGATTAAAAGAGTTTTCTTTTCATGGGAGGAATAGTTGATTGCGGAGTTTAATTGCGGGGCTTTTAAATTCTTTTTCCGTGAAGAATTGTGTTAATGATTCTTAGCATTGATAATTAGACAACACGAGTTTCTATACGGTGCAGTTAGCTTATTGATCTATTTTGTCTTCAATTTCTCATACTCCTCCTCCGTTGAATGCTGGTATTTTTACCAAGTTTGGAAATGCCTAACTCCCCCAAAGTTTTAGCTCTCTCATGGCAGGTTCTTCTTGATAGATTGCTCACAAAACATAATTTATTCAAGAGGAATGTCATTATGGATGCCAACCATCTTCTTTGTGCTCTTTGTCATAGTCATTTAGAAACGACTTTTCATCTCTTTTTCACCCGCAGATTCACTTCTAAATTTTGTTACAAAACTTACTCCTGACTTAGGTTTCACGTGGTGCTACCTTTATCTAGTTTTGATCATTACAGTCAACATCGTGGTATGATTTTAGGTTAAAAAAAAAAAATCAAATTTGCTTGGCAAATGTTGCATGTTGTTGTTTGGACTATATTGGCTTCATCAAAATGGGTCTATGTTTAAAATGAGGGATCTGGTGAAAATTCGCTCCTGCAAAAAGCTTCCAAGAAAATTGTTGGGAAGTATAAGGGATTCACCAACCCAATTACAAATCAAAGGTAAACAACATCTGGATTAAAAGAATATTACTGATAATGTTTCTTTACACATATTAAAGGACATAAACACCAGTCTGAAAAAGAGAAAGAAACGACATCTGTTTTTTAATAAAACCAAGTCCAGGAGCGAAAATTTTATGTTGTTTACTTTTGATTTGTAATTCGCTCCCTAAACCTTCGAAAACGCTTATGATTCGGTTTTATTGGGGCTTTCTTGGTTATATGTTAGGGAGACTTGTGTTTAACGATAAATGGGAATCTTGGCTTAGAGCTTGCATATTCTCCAGAAAAGTGTCAATCTTAGTTAATGGGAGCCCGACTGATGAATTGAAGGCACATAGGAATCTTAGGCAGGGAGACCCATTAGCTCCTTTCCTTTTTTTTTTTTTTTCTATAGTGGTAGAGGGTCTAAGTGTTCTTCTACGAAGTGCAGTTGCCGCCAATAAGTTTTCTGGTTTTAATATTGGGAAAGATAAAGTTGAAATTTCTCTTACAATGTGCAGATGATACCTTATTAGTCGAATGCAACTTCACAGAATCTGTGGACTATGAAAATAGTCCTAAGATGCTCTGAGATAGTCTCGGGGCTGAAAATCAATTTCCATAAGAACAACTTAATTGGGATTAATGTGGGTGATTGTTTTTTGTCTTCTACCTCAATCGGAGTTTCTTAACCGTAAATTAATTACCTTTTAAATACTTAGGCCTCCATATTGGGGAAAATCCAAGAAAATTCTAAATGTTGCAGCCAATTATTGATATTATGAGGTAGAGTTTTTCTTCTTAGAAAAGTAAGCTTTTTTCTTTGGGCTGAAGGATAACGCTTGTTAAGTCGGTATTGTACTAGCCTCCCAATCTAATTCTATTTTTTCTCAAGATGCCAAAAAAGTACTAGTATTCTTACTAGAATTCAAAGGGACTTTTTTGGCCGGTGGCGAGGAGAGGAGAAAATTAGCTTGGGTCAGTTGGGTGGATGTATGTAGGCCGAATGATGATGGTGGCTTGGGAATAAAAACTCTTGAGTGGTTTTATGAAAGTCTATTATCAAAATGGAGATGGAGACTTTTGTGCTAAGATCGAAGTATGGGAATGATGTGTCTATTTCAGATTTTTGCCTCCCTAGTGCAATTTCATTGCTATATTACAAATCTAGTGTAAGTTTAAAAAATATTACGAATGTGGGGTAACTCGTACATAATATGTACGAGATTACATAGCAAGTTGTGATTGTTGTATACGATTTCAAAATACATAGCAAAAAATGGAAATGCATGGAAGTGGTGTTCCATATATACAATTTTCACTTTATTCTTTTAACAAGTCATTCCCATGATGTACAAATGCTAATGTGTATTTTTGTTGAGAAAAAGTTGCATGTAGAAGTTAGGTACACAGCTTGGTCGTTTCCCAAATCGTTATGGTTTGCTTTGTTCTCTACTAAGTTCTTCCATATCTAGTCATGCCAAGAATTATTGAAAGACAAATTACACAGAATATAGTTTATCATGAAATTTAATATAAAAATCTGTTTTGGTTTAATTATATGGGAAAAATCCTAAATTATCTTCTACGACCCGATTTACCTTTTTTTTCTCACAAATTGTTGACTGTTGTACTAGAATAAGCAATTAGAAGGAAATAACTAATTTAAGATGAATAAATAATGGCCATAATGATTTCTCATGTTGTACAAAGATAGTAAAAAGGTAAAAAAACGGGAAACATTTAAATCATGAAGTGGAGTATCTCGTAAACAAGTTCTATATTTTTTTAAAAAAATACATTAAAAGTCTTATTTTAAGGAACGACTTGTTAAAAAAAAGTGAAAGTCGTCTATATAAAACATGACTTTCATGCATTTTCATTTTATTTTTTTGGCAAAGTATATAATATAAATTTATTAAGAAATCGTATACAACATTCGCGACTTACTATGCAATCTCGTAAATGCTATGTAAAAATTACTCCAGACTTGTAAATTTTTTTAAACTTACACTAGATCCATAATATAGCGATGGAATTGCACTAGGAAGGTAAAAATCCCGTTGAATTTCCCATGACTTAAAGAGGGGATGGAACTCAAGAAATTCATCTCGTTGGTGAAGGGACATATGTGGTATTGGTTGATTTCAAATGGGGGTAAAGAAGAGATTAGGTGAGGGAAATTGTATCAAGTTTTGGGAAGATGTGTGGATTAGGGATGTTAGTCTTAAAGAGCTTTTTCGTAGACTTTTTACTGTTTCGGCTAATAAATATGCTATGATTTCTGATATGGGTGAATGGAAGGATGATGGCTGGATATGGAACTTAAGGTGAAGAAGGAGTTTATTTTCATGGGAGAATGACGATGAATGTTAATTTGGTTAATTTGCTGCATTTGGTGAACTTAATTAAAGGCAAAGGCCGAGCTTGGTTATGACATAGGGGAGCCTTGGCTCCTCCATTTTTTATAAATTTTTCTATTATATATATATATATATATATATATAATTAAATGATTTATATGATAAATTAATAAAATATAAATTTACTCCATTTTATTAAAAAATGTATCATAAGTGTTATTTCATATCACTAAAATCATTATAAAGTGTATATACTCTTCACTTTTCTAACGGAATGATGCTGCATGATGGATTTTCCCTTCTTTTTTTTTTTTTTATTCATTGACTTACTTTTGACTTATTTTTCTCTTCACTTTTAGCTTTATTTCTTTTCGTGTAAAGTTAACAGGTATTAAGATTTTCTTTATTGTCTATTATTTCTTCTATGTTGACTAAAAGAATTTCTTTGTAATATTTGTTTATCATTTTACTTGCATTATTTGCCGTCCATTTTTTAATAGCAAGACTAGTAATTAAAAAAAGAAAAATTTACACATGAAATATTAATTTTGGCCACCCCATTATTTTTCTTCAAGCTCCGCCACTGATTAAAGGTAGAAGTGATGATTGAGTTTGATCTTATGATAGTTCTGGTTCCTTACTACACAATCTGCAAATTCTTTTTTAATGAATTGTTTGAATAGTAACAACTACTTGTTGTCTCCCTCTCGTGATGCCACTGTTTTTAAGCATTTTGGGAAATGTTTAGCTCCTCCAAAAGTACCCGCTTTCTCTTGACAAGTTTTATTTGACCGTATCCCCACAAAGCATAATCAGTATCTTAGAAATGTATTACCCCCTTTTTGTCAACTTCATCAAGAAAATACAGTGCACTTCCTATTTTCGTGCATGGTATCTCTTATCAAGTTTGGCAGTACGTCTACTGTGGGCTGAGAAGTGATATTTTCTCATTAAATAACTTAACACTTACATTGGATTAAATCTCTCCACTTTAAGATTTGAATTCGCTTTTTAGAAATGCACTAGTAGATTCGCTTTTTAGAAATGCACTAGTCGACATATGTTCAGTTTGAGATGAAATTTCTCCGAATGACATGGAGTGATTTTCATCAATGACCTTTTTAAAAAAAAATATAAATATGTTTGTTGACTAAAAATCAAAACAAGTATTAATTAACCGTGTCATTTATCAAGACTTCGTAAAACAATATTTAGCAATTCATAGATATTTTTAAAATTTTAAAAATGTCAAAGATCAAATTAATACGATCTTATAATTTCAGGAATCAAATTAAGGATTTATTCATTAGAGAGGTTTGAATGAATGTCCAATTGATTTTCTTGCATGCACTTTGAACACTGAAAGACATCATTTGGAAATATAGCTCTTCAATTCAATGAAAGTGGAAACCATATATATATGATTGATTATAAGAGAAATAGATAACCGTTAGAGAATATGTGAGTGAAAGCTTGGGACTCAACTTTTTGATACTAAAAAAGGGCGTGATCATTATTTCTCTACTTACCTTACATGGAAATTGTACATATTTATGTCCATAATTCCGTACTGTATCATAACAAGGAATTGGCAAATTTTCAGCATATTATAATTAAGCAGATCGAGCAGAAGAATGAGTAAAGATCGATCAGGGGGTTTCTTTTCCGTTGCTCAATATATACAACAAAACTGTAGGCGTCGGTGAAGGGGCTGGCTAGCTTCCCTTTTGTTCAACTAGGTAGGCCTGGCCTGCACATGCTGATCTTCAATTCCTTGATCAAAAGCTGAAACCTTTTCCCACATTTATTACCCAAATAGCCATCCCCAGCTCCCTTCTTTTCTGAAAAAGTAGGAGAGAAAATGAGAGAAATGAAAGGAAAAGAAAAGAAAAAGAGTGAAAAATGAGAGGATTGTTTAGTTGTTGGTATGCTAGAAAATGGAAGGAAAGAAAACTAAAATTTTTCTCTCCTCTTGTTTGATTGAGTAGAAAGTGAGAGGAAAGAAAAACATATTTGTGAAATGAGATAAATATCCCCACATAATAATATTTAAATAAATAAAAGAATGAGTTTTTTTTAATATTTTCATCCAAAACAATGATTGATCCCTCGGTTTACGTGTTTTTCTCCCAAATATGAAAGAAAAAAATTGGAGTAGACTCCACATGTTTTTTGTCCTTCCCTTCACTTTCCTTCCAATCCAAACAAGAGATAAATCATTTTTCCTTTTTCTTTCTTTCTTTTCCTTTTCTTTCCCTCCTTTTTCCATCATACCAAACAAAGTGTTAAGCAAGGCAAAAGGAGTGTAGACCAAAAGTTCAGTAACTTATGCTTCATTTTTTGATGCCTTTAATTTCCTGTTACTTCATGACACTTATCAGTTTCCACCCCATGCACTCTCTCTCTCTCTTCCATGGAATGGCTTGATTAGCTGAAAAAGCAAGCTTAATATATCGGGGCATTAAAACTGAGTAAGTGGGCTAGCTACAATAACTGTACAGGGAAACCCTGCAGGTACATATGCATGTGTTCTTGGCTTCTTGCTAGCTGTGTAGCCGCACTATTGGCGTGCAATCTTTATCGTAAGGCCATAGAGCAGAAAACATACATTCATTGATTGAGCACTGAAAGTGTAGCTACAATTTAATATGTGGTCCAAACTCCAAACGAAAACATACCATAAATGGCCTTATATATATATATATATATATATATATATATATATGGGTAGTATAATCTAATCTTTGTTTGGCTGATGATGTCGTTTTGGAGAAATTTATATGTTATGTCAGAGAAAGAGATTTTTTTAAATTATTATAATTAATGTATGCCACTTAAGTTTTGTGAGTCATTATTATCTCATTCTTCAGCTACATTCTTAATATTATAAATGATTTGTGTTCAATAAAGAGTAAACAATTCCTCTTGCTACAAAAGCACCTAATAACACAACACCCGGCAGGTTTTTTCAACTTCATTATATATTCAGCACTAACATGGCATAACATCACATGCAAATATATATATATATATAGATGCAAGCAGTATAGGGACCCTTCTTTCCAGCATAAGGTGGCTCCAGAAACAGGGGAAAAGCGATAAAATAAACTCAGAAAAATTATCAACTATTTTCTCTACCATTTTCATTGATTGATGCTCATCTTATAGTTGAGTTGGTTTCCTAATTACATGAATCTAGTGCCAAGTGTATGGATGTCATTATAATGATGTTAACAATGGAAATTGCAACAGAAAATGGAAATCGTCAAAACTAAGACTATGTTTGGGAGTTTTGAAGGAGATTGAGTAGAGTGATTAGTAATGAAGTAGTTTGCGATGGAGTGGAATGGAAAGGTGGAAGTATACTATTCCATTGTTTAGAAGTTTAATGATGGATCGAATTGAGGGAGATCCTTAACCCCCAATTTGGAAGATATAAAAATTTGAGGGTTTGAGTGAGATGAAGTGGTTTAGGTTACCATCTTAAATTATCTCACTTCATTACTTAATAAACTCTTAAAAAATGGGTTAATACTTTTTAATCACTTCACTCTATTACTAATCACTTCACTCTATCCTCCCAAACATATATAGCCTAAGGTGAGGTGTGATGATTACAACTGAAATGTTTTTGGCCTCTTTGCCTTGGGCATGTCGAGTATGCTTGCTTAATAGTAAGAAGTAAGAAGCTCCAATTTCCATTAGCTAGGTTCAGAAGAGATGCACTTCATATGATTTAGTGCTTGCAGCTGCAACTTCCACAGTCAAATTAAACTGGAAACTTACTATATATAACCCTACTCTGATTAATTATTCTAAAAAGAATGCTAACTAGTATCCTTAGCATATTGGTTAAGGAGTATAAAGTGATAAGTTTTTATTGAAAAAATGTATATTAATTTAACACATTGAAAAATGATGTACTTAGATTCCCAATGAAATTTTTTTATTAATTCTTGATTTCTTAACCAATGTCCTTAACTAGAGCACTGGTTAGCAACACTCTTATTCTAAATATGCATGTTATATTAACAAAATTGTCCTTTAATTAACGGCAATAGAATAGAGCTTTTTACATGATTTGGCTATTTGAAACAGCTTTTTACCGATTTTACCACTCCTCTCTGATCATTTTTAATTTATATATGGATTGCCTCTTTCACATTCTTATATATCATTGAGTAACGTCACATACATATCTAGTGCAATCACAACTTCACATGTATGTCCACAGGACCATACTTGGTTTGTGTGCAGCTAACCCCACGTACACTGGTATCCTATCCCAGTGTTGCCCCATCATCGTCATCAAGAATTGAGTTCATATCTTTCAGTTTTAGGTTTGCAACTTACACTAGGATAAAAAGATAGGTCAAGGTCGCTGTAGAACGCTTACTTGCTTTGATGTTTTTCTACAGCGCTGACCCTAGTCATGACTGAAATAGCGTCAGGCTTGCTTTCACTCTTCTAAGCATATGGTTAATTCGAATAGGAAGACTCCAAATATAATTTTTAAGTTTACTACATATAAGAGGATAAATATTTCTTTTGTCTTTATATTCCGACAGGCAACTTGTGAGCCAAAATCTTGGGTCGAAATGATGGTTAGATAAAACCATCTCCGGAATAATGACTCCAAGATTCGACCTCCTGACATGAATGTGTGAACGGGTGGTAAAAGTAAAGCCACTGTTGTTGGCTTTCGGAAGTCAGAATAATAGGCAAATAGCTTGGCGGTGGAAGTAAAATGGTATGGATAATGGTGGTTGGCAGTAAAGAAACATTTAATGCATTGCTTCAAGTTTCTCTATAAATAGAGAAGATTGCTCTTTCGAAAAATGTAGAGCAAGCATCCCAGCCAAGAGTGAGTGTGAGAGAAAAAATTCAGAGAGAGAGGAATAGTTTTTCCTGTGAGGTTTCTCCTTGTGGGTATTCTCCTATATTCAAGAGAGGGTGTTATTGTTCTCTCCTTGTATTTAGAGAGAGGCCTTGTAAACTCTTCCACTTAGTGAAAATCTTTTACTCTTGTCTCGTGGTTTTTCCCTTATCTGTTGAGGGTTTTTCACGCAAATATTGTGTGTTCAATTCCTCTTTTCTCATATCTTATTTTAGCTGCGTGATATTATTCTGTTACTCTGGTACCCAACAATGGTATCAGAGTCATTGGTTCGTGGTCACTATTCCGATGCAGCAAACCGATAAGATGCCAGATTCATAAGAAAATTCTTAGTATGCTCTGTGGTTGCAGTATCGTCTGATCTTCCACATCAGAAAAGAATTATTTTTGTTGCTGGAAATAAAGTACTATGGTAGTGTGAAAGTGCATGTCTAGGAAAGTTCTGGCTAGGAGAGACTTAGTATTTAAGTGTGTCTATTTGTGACCCACCTCTATTTCCTTGGAACTTACCTGGTGTATCATTTATGGACTACAGTCACTATTCCAATATACGGTACTGTTCACGGGAATAATTTGGTGTAAAACCATGGCAGCAAAAATTTGAGATTGAGAAGTTCAATGGGAGTAATTTCTCCTTATGGAAATTGAAAATAAGGACAGTTCTGAGGAAGGATAATTGCCTAGATGCAATTGACGATAGACCCTCAGATATCACTGATCAAGGGTGGAAAGAGATGGATGACAACGCTGTTGCCAATTTGCACCTAGCGATGGCAGACTCAGTATTGTCAAGTATTGCAGAAAAGAAGAATGCAAAGGAGATATGAGATGCTCTTATTAAATTGTCCGAGGTCAAATCTCTTCAAACCAAAATATTCTTGAAGAGGAGAACTACACTCTTCGAATGAGTGAATCCACACATCGATGACGGATCACATCGACACTCTAAATACGTTATTTGCTCAGCTCACTGCGTCAGATTTTAAAATAGCAGAAAATGAACGTGCAAAACTTCTACTTCAGAGCTTACCTGATTCGTATGATCAACTCATCATCAACGTCACAAATAACAATGTTGCTGACTCTCTGCGCTTTGATGATGTTGCCGGTGCTATTCTTGAAGAAGAAGCCAGGCGCAAGAATAAAGAAGAAAGTTTAGAAAGTTCAAAGCAAGCAGAAGCTTTAACGATGATGAAAGGCAGATCAACGGAACGTGACTCCAGTGGGAGTCAAAATCATGGTAGATCAAAATCTCGAAGAAGGAAGAATCTCAAATGCTACAATTGTGGCATGAGAGGACACTTGAAGAAGGAGTGCTGGCATAACAAGAAGAATAGAGAGAAAACTTCTGAAGCATCAACATCTCAAGGATGTGTTGCAAGTATCTTAGATGATGGAGAAATCCTATGTAGTGAAGCAGCAACCAGTTCTAAAGGCAGAAGACAACTCAATGATGTTTGGATAATGGATTCAGGTGTGACATGGCACATGACTCCACACCGAGATTGGTTTTGCACTTATGAGCCTGTCTCGGAAGGATCTGTATTCATGAGAAATGATCACGCCTTAGAAATTGCTGGAGTCGGTACTGTTAATTAGATTAAAGATGCATGATGGTGCTGTTCGCAAAATTCAAGGCGTACGACATGTGAAAGGATTGAAGAAGAACTTATTGTCCATTGGGCAATTGGATGACCTCGGGTGTAAAATCCACACTGAAAGTGGAATCTTAAAAGTAGTGAAAGGCAATCTTGTGGTAATGAAAGCAGAGAAGATCACAATTAATCTATACATGCTTCTGGGAGATGTGTTGCAAGAGGCAGATGCATCAGTTGCAGCAGCGAGCCAAGAAGAAACAACGACGATGTCGCATCGCAAACTAGGCCATATGTCGGAACGTGGCTTGAAAGTCCTTGCGGAATGCAATCTCTTGCCCGGGCTCAAGATGGTAAATTTACCTTTCTGTGAGTACCGTGCGATAAGTAAGCAGCATAGATTGAAGTTTACTAGAGTAACTACTAAAAGCAAACACATACTGGACTTGATCCATTCTGATGTGTGGGAGTCACCAGAAATATCTCTGGGTGGAGCAAAGTATTTTGTGTCATTCATTGATGACTATTCCAGAAGATTATGGGTGTACCCAATCAAGAAGAAGTCAAATGTGTTTTCCGTATTCAAGGAATTTAAAGCACAAGTGGAGCTTGAAATTGGCAAAAGAATCAAGTGCTTGAGGACAGACAATGGAGTAGAATATGTAGATGGCAATTTTCTAGCATTTTGCAAACAAGAGGGTATTATAAGACAATTCATAGTTGCACATACACCTCAGTAGAATGCTGTAGCAGAGCGGATGAATAGAACTCTCCTGGATAGAACAAGAGCTATACTAAGAACAGCAGGAGTGGCCAAATCTTTCTGGGCAGAAGCAGTCAACGATTGGTTTAAAGACACCAATGGAGAACTGGAATGGAAAGCCAGCTGATTATTCTTCTCTGCATGTGTTTGGATGTCTTGTGTACGTGATGTACAACTCCCAAGAAAGAACAAAGATGGATCCGAAATCTAGGAAATATATATTCTTGGGCTATGCTGACAACGGCAAGGGGTATCGCTTGTGGGACCCCACTGCCCACAAGGTTGTTGTTAGCAGGGATGTAGTCTTTGCAGAAATTGAACTGCAAAGTGAGCAAAAAAAATGACAGCACTACCAAAGAAACTACTGCAGTACAGATAGAAAGAAAGTTTGGAGAAGATGATTCTTCTGAGGCAGAACCAGCGCACGAGGAACGAGTACCAGATGAGGCCGATAATATAGAAGTTTGACGATCATCACGTCAGATCAGAATACCATCATGGCACTCAGACTATGTAATGGCAAGCCACGATGCATATTGTCTTCTAACAGAAGAAGGGGAGCTATCAACCTTTCAGGAGGCTATAAGCAGTTCAGATGCTTCTCTGTGGATGACAGCAATGCAAGAGGAAATGGAAGCCTTGCATAGAAACAAAACATGGGAACTTGTTGAACTTCCGAAGGGTCGGAAAGCCATCGGGAACAAATGGGTCTATAAGATCAAACGAGATGGCAATGATCAAATGGAAAGGTATCGTGCAAGATTGGTGATCAAAGGATATGCTCATAAAGAAGGTATTGATTTCAATGAGATATTTTCTTCAGTTGTCAGACTTACTACTATCAGAGTAGTGTTGGCCATGTGTGCTGCATTTGATTTACATCTTGAACAGTTAGATGTAAAGACTGCTTTTCTTCATGGAGAACTTGAAGAAGAAATTTATATGCTCCAATCGGAAGGCTTTAAAGAACAAGGAAAAGAAAACTTGGTTTGTAGGTTGACCAAATCTCTGTACGATCTAAAGCAGGCGCCAAGATGTTGGTATAAGAGATTTGATTCCTTCATAATTAGCCTTGAAAACAACAGACTGAGTTCGGACCATTGTACATACTATAAGAGGTTTGATGATAATGATTTCATCATTTTGCTATTGTATGTGGATGACATGTTGGTGGTAGGCCCCAACAAAGATCGAGTCCAAAAATTGAAGGCTCAGTTGGCTAAGGAGTTTGATATGAAGGACTTGGGATCAGCAAACAAGATTTTAGGGATGCAAACTCACCGAGACAGAAAAGATAGGAAGGGTTGGCTTTCTCAAAAGAATTATCTAAGGAAGGTCTTGTGGCGCTTCAACATGCAAGACTGTAAGCCAATATCTATCCCACTTCCTGTCAATTATAAATTATCCTCAGGTATGAGTCCTAGCAATGAAGCAGAGAGGATGGAAATGTCTCGAGTACCGTATGCATCAGCGGTGGGAAGCCTTATGTATATATGTACAAGTCCAGACATTGCGCAAGCAGTGGGAGCAGTTGGTCAATTTATGGCAGATCCTGTTAAAGAGCATTGGAATACTGTTAGAGGATCCTGAGATATATCAAAGGAACCTCGGGTGTTGCATTATGTTATGGAGGATCAGAATTCATTGTCAGGAGTTATGTCAACTCAGATTTTGCAGGTGATCTTGATAAGAGAAAATCTACTACTGGCTATGCGTTCACACTTGCAGGAGGAACAGTAAGCGGGTTATCCAAATTACAGACTGTTGTAGCTCTATCTACTAAAGAAGCTGAATACATGGCAGCTACCCAAGCATGCAAGGAAACAATTTGGATTCAAAGGTTAATGGAAGAACTCGGGCACAAGCATCAACAAATTACTGTGTATTGTGACAGTCAGAGTGCCTTGCACATTGCAAGGAATCCAGCCTTTCATTCCAGAACAAAACAGATAGGTGTTCAATATCACTTTGTTCAAGAAGTAGTAGAGGAAGGGAGTGTGGATATGCAGAAGATTCACACCAAAGATAACCTAGCAGATGTTATGATGAAGTCAATCAATGTTAACAAGTTTACATGGTGTCGAACCTCCTATGGCCTATCAGAAACGTAAGCAACAAGGAATTGACAAGGTAGAGAGATTTTGAAAAGCTCACCAAAAGTGACTTTAAGTGGGAGATTGTGAACGAGTGTTAAAAGTAAAGCCACTTTTGTTGGCTTTTGGAAGTCAGAATAATAGGCAAGTAGCTTGGAGGTGGAAGTAAAATGGTATGGGTAATGGTGGTTGGCAGAGAAGAAGCATTTAAGGCATTGCTTCAAGTTTCTCTATAAATAGAGAAGATTGCTCCTCCGAAAAATGTAGAGCAAGCATCCCAGCCAAGAGTGAGTGTGAAAGAAAAAATTCAGAGAGAGAGAAATAGTTTCTCTTGTGAGGTTTCTCCTTGTGGGTATTCTCCTATATTCAAGAGAGGGTGTTATTGTTCTCTCCTTGTGTTTAGAGAGGCCTTGTAAACTCTTCCACTTAGTGAAAATCTTTTACTCTTACTTCATGGTTTTTCCCTTATCTGTTGAAGGTTTTCCACGTAAATATTATGTGTTCAATTCCTCTTTTCTTATCTCTTATTTTAGCTGCGCGATATTATTTTGTTACTCTGGTACCCAACAGGATGAAGGTCTCTTGGGATTACAGTCCACTTTCACTACGAGCCTATGACCAACCATTGTTGGATATCTAAGCATAAATACATGTTTACATATTTATTACTTTAGACACAGGCTCGCTTTATGTAAATTTTTTTCCAAAGTAAATAAAATTACTAAATTGATAGATAAAGGTCAATGGAGGCCCTATACTTAATACTTTACATACTTCTTTTAACCTTACGAGTAGAATGATTCCTTCATATAATTAATTCCTGTTACTACTTTGGGCTAAAGTAAAAAATCGTACCTCCTACAAACATAAAAAATGAAAAGTCATAATTAATACTATCTTTGTTCCTCAATATAAGAGACAAAATCCTAATTCATCAAGAATAAGAAAAATTATTAAAATAAATTCATTTTAAATTTTATTCCACAAATGTCCCTATTTAATTACTTCTAATCAACTAACTTATTTATTTCAAAATCCAAGCACTATGTTATCTGACCGATGAATATAGCAAAACCAAAGCACTTGCATGCGGAATTGTTAAGTCTCTTTAATATGACTTTTACAATAAATAAGAGGAAAAATGGAATTTAGCATAAAAATTGGTCACTTTTTTCTTATATATGGGGGGAAAAAAGATCATTTTATCTCTTATATTAAGGACTAGAAGAAATACTTAATAGTGGTCACAACAAATGATATATTACTGCACATACTTTTGAAATTTATTAATAGTGAAAACATTTTTTGTTTGGTGAGTTCTCTGGTATTCCTAATAATTTTTGGGTAACTTTTTCCCTTTTTATGTGGCCCAACCAAAAGAGGCTAACTCATGAACTCAATCAAAAGGTCCATGCCAATGCCACGTTGGATAGACTTCCCTAATTATTCAACTTTTGTTTTTAACTTTTGACACAAAGGGGCCTTATTGCAAAAATAAAATTAGGAAGCCTTCTTAATTTTACCTTTTTATTTTTAATCCAGAAGTATCATTTTGAAAAATCAAACTCAAAACCTAGGGGTCTCTTTACAAGTATCATTTTACCACTGATTGAGTTCTACCTCCTACCCTAAGCAGCAACTGCTCGAGCCCTAACTCTCAAATCGAAAACGTTTTGAATTTTGCGGGGGCGTTCTTGGAAAAGGATCACGGGAAAACGGCATCTTAAGCTAGTTTTCCCATGCCTTGCACCTTCAAAACAATCACGACCATCCATATAGAGTTGTGCAGAGGTTCTATGGGTTATACGTAAAGCTTTTAGAGATGAAACCCTTTCTCATGATCCTCCCTTTCCTTCTCACCATTCATCAATTTTTCCTCAACTAGAAAAGAGGCATGTATCATTCATCATTGTTGGAAGCCAAATAAGCACGTACCCACGACACCTGCACAGAACCATCTCCGCCACGACAGCTACAAGATTTCCAACAGCGCCTCCGCGAAATCCAGTAGGTCCTCTATGACCGCCTTCGAATGGCTTCGATTGATATGAAAAAGACGTCTTCTTCGAAAGATTCTCTGGACACCTTGAACTCAATTAGGGGGATTAGGGTTTGAAGGGAAAATGGTTCTGAAGTGGAGGAGACATGGGAGTCAAGGCTGGAGGTGCTGCTCGTTAGGGTTCGATGTGGAACTTCAGTGGTGGTGTTTGATTTTCCAGAAGATGGATGAAAGGGGATGATGCAAGGGTCTTCTAATTTTGATTTTGCAAAGAGACCCCACATTTTCAGTTTTGTATTTCCAAAAAAGTACCTTTGACATAAAAATAAAAAATGAAAAGACTTTTAATTATATATTTTGAAATAAAGTCCCTTTGGATCAAAGGATAAAAACAAATGTTGAATGAGGTTTTTACATAAAAAGGGAAGTT
>JBCIVQ010000203.1:0-21020 GCA_039655645.1 Ammopiptanthus mongolicus
GATAAAACATTTTGAAGGAATAATATTATATGAAGAAAATATGATTTTTAAAGAAATAAAACAAGTTATTCTTACTAAAGCTAAAAGAAGATTAGCCTGCATTTCTCAATATAAAAGATAGGATGATAAAATATTTAAAATCATTAATACATTTAAATATGAGTATCCTACTCCAGATTACCAAAACCCTTGAATTAATAAGTCACCTTATTTCATTCCATCTTATCTTAAACAAATCAAACAATCAAAACTTATGGCCTTCCATTTTTTATGGCATCCATCTCTATTGTCACACAAACCCCAAAACCTTAGAATACCAGAAAAACGCACAAACTGTGTGACGTGTTGCAACAGATCACAATGACATACACGGGCGAGGGTGGTGAAAGTTTTGTCGTTTGCACCATTGTTTTCCACTCTAGTAGAGTCCTAAGAACCTAGGGTCCTACCATTTTCTCTCTCCCTTCACACATCATCATCATGATCATCATCATCTACTTAACCAAACACAACCTCTCAACTCTGAACCCTTTCTCGAGTTCATTGAATCCACCCTTTTATTATTATAATACTATTTTTACAACACCTGTCGCCGTCCGATTCCTCCACCGTGTCCTCTTCACCTCATCACTCACCATCCATCCCATTGGCCGTTTCGAATAATTGATTTTCGAGATATTCTTCCATTCTCTCGCTTTTTAAATAATCGATTTTCACAGCTTTACGAAACGCGATGACGAAGGATCATGGTAACGCGAGGAGGAACCGTGTGGTTGACGTAGTCCTCGACTGTGTGATTCCCTACATCGACGACCCTAGAGACCGCGACGCCGTTTCACAGGTATGCAGGAGGTGGTACGAGCTCGACTCGTTAACAAGAAAACACGTCACCATCGCACTCTGTTACACCACCGCGCCGGAGCGCCTCCGCCGCCGGTTCCCTCACCTGGAGTCTTTAAAACTGAAGGGGAAGCCGAGGGCGGCGATGTTCAATCTCATACCGGAGGATTGGGGTGGTCACGTGACTCCTTGGGTGAGAGAGATTTCGCATTACTTTGATTGCCTCAGGAGTCTTCATTTTCGGAGAATGATTGTTAGGGATTCGGATCTCGAGCTTCTTGCGCGGTCACGTGGTCACGTGCTCCACGTTCTTAAGCTCGATAAGTGTTCTGGGTTTTCCACTGATGGACTTTTCTCTATTGGTCGGTTTTGCAGGTAACTTTGAATAGTTAGTTACATTTTTGTCTGCTACTTGTTTGAATTTATTTTCAATGCTTACTTTGTTTAATTTAATTATTAGTAATGCCAGGTGTTGTTGTTTGTTTTGTTAATTATTATTCTTCTGTTTCTCTGCTTTTATTTAAAATTGTGTTGCAGTTCCAAATTTGTTGGGAGCAAGGTTTTTTGTTTTTCTGTAATAAATTGTGTTCTACTTCTGTTATTGTTATCCGGCAATTCCTTTTGTAAATTTCTCTGATAATTTGCACCCAAAAGATATTAAAATGAAAGAATGTTATTAAGTTTTTGTCAGTTACGATTTTACTTTTAAACCTTTACTTTTTTTCTCTCTCCAACCCTGATTGATTGGTTGTTACTTGTTACTTGTTTGGCATTCGTGATTGCTTTCCTGCAACAACTTTCGTATCAAATAGCGTACCTGGTAAAAAGATGCTGAAACTGAAGTTCACAGTTGCAATTGTGCCTGCAATTTTGCGGTTTTAGTAGTTTTTGAAACCATATAGTGACTAGGGTTGGGCTCACATTTTTTTACAAAATTGTCCACAATTTCAGTAAATGGAATGCAACTTCAACCCCAAAGCAACCCTTCAAATTGACAGTTTTTTTTGCGATAAAATTTCACATGATGATAGACATCGTTATTTGCAGGGCAAAAAAATTCAGACGTTTTAGAATCTTAAAGTACATAGATCTGAGTTATTGTTTCTTGGAAGTTGGAACATATGCCTGCAGTTAAAAATTAGTGCGGCTCTGAATGTAAATTTTACTTTCTGGCAGGAATTTGAGGGTCTTGCTTTTGGAGGAAAGCTCAATTGTTGAGCACGATGGTGAATGGCTACATGAGCTTGCTTTAAATAATACAGTTCTTGAGACACTGAATTTTTACTTGACAGATATTGCTATTGTCAAAATTCAGGACCTTGAACTTCTAGCCAAAAACTGCCCCAACTTAGTCTCAGTGAAAATTACTGATTGTGAAATCTTAGATCTTGTGAACTTCTTCCGATATGCATCTGATCTAGAAGAATTTTGTGGAGGTGCCTACAGTGAGGAACCGGATAAGTACTCTGCTATATCATTACCAGCAAAGTTATGTCGATTGGGTTTAACATACATTGGAAAGAATGAGTTGCCGTTAGTGTTCATGTTTGCGGGCGTATTAAAAAACTTGGATCTTCTTTACGCGATGCTTGATACAGAGGATCATTGTATGCTAATCCAAAGGTGCCCAAATTTGGAAGTCCTCGAGGTAAGTTCCACAAATTTTGCTCATTAAAATTTCCAAATTTACCTGTCTACCTATCTAATTGTATATATGCGTGCAAACAAACAAACAAGGTTGCATATATTGATATGAACTTCTCTGATCGAACAAAAGGAAACATGAACACTGTAAGACAATAAAATCAATTGAAATGGATATGGATATTTTGAGATAATGACCAGAACTGCATTTGAAATATTGGTTGTAAACTGATATCTTCCCTTATGGACAGACAAGGAATGTAATTGGAGATAGAGGATTAGAAGTTCTTGCTCGCTGTTGTAGGAGGCTAAAAAGGCTTAGGATCGAACGAGGTGAAGATGATCAAGGAATGGAGGATGAAGAAGGTGTTGTTTCCCAGAGAGGATTAATTGCTTTGTCACAGGGCTGTCCACAACTTGAATATTTGGCTGTTTATGTATCCGATATTACAAATGCATCTCTGGAACATATCGGTACTCACTTGAGAAACCTTTCTGATTTTCGTCTTGTCTTGCTTGATCATGAAGAGAAAATAACTGATTTGCCACTTGACAACGGAGTGAGGACTTTACTGATGGGTTGTGACAAGCTTAGAAGATTTGCTCTATATCTCCGACCCGGGGGTTTGACTGATATTGGTCTCGGTTACATTGGACAATACAGCCAACATGTGAGGTGGATGCTGCTTGGTTATGTAGGGGAGTCTGATGCAGGGCTTTTGGAATTCTCTAGGGGCTGTCCTAGTCTTCAGAAACTTGAAATGAGAGGCTGTTCCTTTTTTAGTGAGCATGCACTAGCTGTTGCTGCAACGCAACTCACTTCTCTTAGGTACTTATGGGTGCAAGGGTATGCTGCATCTCCAGCTGGACGTGATCTTTTGGCAATGGCTCGTCCCTTTTGGAATATTGAGTTGATTCCTTCCAGGCGCGTGGCTGTTAGTAACGATCCGGAAGAGCCTGTAATTGTTGAGCATCCAGCTCATCTTCTTGCATATTACTCTCTTGTTGGGCAAAGATCAGATTTTCCAGATACTGTTGTACCTTTGGACCCTGCCACATATGTTGACGCCTAGAGTTGTATATATCATTAATTTTTCAGGTCTTTTCTCCCCTTTCAAATCTTGTTTGAAGTTCTTGCTGTATTTGTAGTGGAAGGTTTTCATTTTTATTTGCAATTCCTAGACAATAGTCTGGTAATAAGTAATAAGCTTGTGTTTTTATTTGAAACCAGCTATAGACCCGCATGTCGCGCGGATGAGAAGAAAAAAATTAACTTTCAATATTTGTTTGGCTAAAGAGGATTTTGTTTTTAAACTTTTATATGAAATCTGGATATGTAGTTTGAGGGCTGCTCCTAACATGCACCTGCACCTGCACCTGCAACTTAAATGTGAGTCATTATTCAACAATAAAAAAATGATCAATAACTCAAATAGATCACCTATTACCTAACAATTAGGTTATAGAAAATATTTACAATAAGGATCTTTATACAAAGGTTATTTGTGTTTGGATTTAGAACTACCACTGGGAGCTCCAGACATCATCCTTGTCTTCGCCAGTTACCGTCGGCCATCATTGACATCGCCGCTGCCACCAGCAGCCCCCACCCGCTTCTCCCTCACTGCATCAACATCATGAACCCCCACCCACCCCCAAAAGTAGTTTGGAGTGATCAGCACAGCAGGTATCAAATGTAGTGTTGTTGGTTGTTTAATTGTCTAATGTGATTCACGTAAGTTAGTTGTTAGCAATTTTAAATTTCAGGAGACTGAGTATGCTCAAGTCATGAGATCCAAATGATTTTGATACTTCATTCATTGCACTTTTTTTCAAACCATAAAATTACAATGAACGATTACCAATTAGGATATGAAGCCTCCTAACAAGTACTTGCAACCCAAATCTTGTAATGGTTGCTAGTCATTCTGTTTCTCACCAACCTCAAAGCTGCCCCTCCACCAATAAACGAACACATACCAGTCTCCTTGATGGTTGTCACAGCGGAGAAGTACAGAGTGAGGAGTTTGACGACCTTGACAGCAGTCGACCTTGGAGATGACCAACCGAAGCTAACCCAAGGGCCACGTAGCAGTGATGTTGAAAAAAGGTTCATAACATTGCTACTATTCGTGGCGGTCTGCTGTTGGTTGGGACAATTTTTAATTTCACAATAATTTTAGGTTTATTTGATAATTTTGAAAAATATGAAGAAATGTTTTATTTTATTTTTTAAGATGGCCGAGCCAACCTGGATTGTGACTTGTTGGACCTCGGGAGCCTCTAGCCACGATCCTTATATGAATTAAGATAGGTAATTTGGTCTGTTTATTTTAAAAACATTGAAGTTGAATCAATAATAAATTAAGTAAAAGAAGTTCGATCAAGTTGAATAAATTAAAATAAATGAGAGATCAAAAAAGTAATTTAACCAAAAAATTAATGGTAAAACTTAATAGAAAAGATCAAATTGCTTAATGTTAAACAAATAAGGGATCCACTTAAACAATTTTAAAATAGAGGGATCAAATTGAATAAATTAAAAAAAAATTATGGACCAAAAGAGTAATATAGACAAATTGTTATTATCTAAACCTTGCCCAGTTGCCCTTTCAACCATTAGAACAAGCCCCAAATTGGAAACAACTATTATTATATAGTATACTTTATTTTTCCATTCATGTTCTTTCTTTTTAGCAAAATGATATGGTGGCTTTTATGGTGAGGAGTTTAATTTGATACATTATTATGAAAGAGTTTAATTTTGATACATTATTAGTATAAAGTTTTTACATTGTCATCTAATTACAAATTATTCTATATGTGACTTTTAAGGTGATTATAATAAGAGTCAAATATTTTAAACGATATGACAACTTATATAGCGTGCAATATAAGAGTTTTTATACAATGTATATCAATTAAATCCAATACTAATTATTTCACTTTTTTTTTTAAATTTTGGAAAGATTTCATCCCCACCCCACACCCGAAAGTGAAGAATTATAATGTACGGCAAGAAAGTATTCAACTAGTCTGTAAATAATGTGAGCTTAATGGTAGGTGTAAATAACACTACTCTTCTTTTTTTTGCCAAATAATAGGTACTATAGACTGCAAAATCTGCATCTCAGACCCATAAAACTACAGTGACCTTTTGAGTTTATATGCATTGCGATCTTTACCGAAATTTATATCTCGTATACTTATCCAAGTAAACTTGACCAACGTTATATGCACATCTATGTCCTTTCGATGAACTTTAGAGTACAGAGTGATTATGAGTGATAAGGATCTTTGGATATGTCGGCCAAACCAACGTGCAGAGGAGGAATCGTTTTGCATGGTGATAGCTAAGCAAGCCTAAAGCATCGTTGCTGTAAAGGTTAGTCTAGAAAAGTTGTTAAGATTTGTCCTAAATTTTTTGAGAGATTTAAAAAGGAAAAGAGGGGCAAAAGTGTACGGTTTATCTTTCTCAAGATATGATCAAATTTAGAATAAAAGTGGCCTGAGGCTGAGCTTCCGCAAAATTATTACAATAATGATAAAAAAACAAAAAAATACAAAAATGTTGCTCTTATCAAATTATTCACCGAAATCCGTTATTGTCATTATTTTAGTATTTTTGCCATTGAGCTTCTCTAGATATATAATTTTAAAGTTGAAAGTTGCCTCATTTACAAAGGAGAAGTTAGCCACAGCAATCATATTCGTCGCGTTGGGTTGCATCTTTGGATGCGCAAATCGTCGTTTGTGGTTTATAAAATGTAAGGATAGTGAGAGGCTTAAGCACTAGCACTGAAAAGCTGCTCTTAGTATAGCCGCAGCAGCAAAATAAATAGTAATACACAATTAATGCAACTACAAGAAACACAGAGTGACACTATCATTGCTTGTTGTTCTTTGACATGCTATGAAATAGTGATAATCCATGTACACACCCTGAGAAAAACCTGCTAGTCAAGAAATCTATAGATAGGTACATTATACTTGGTAGTGCATGCGGCTAGAATATGATGTTGGATTCTCAAGTAAAATAAAGAATCAAAATAAAGCATGATGTTTTCAGAGACCAGTAAAAGAAGCAACAAGGTTGACGCAACAGTATTGCCACCACAAAAAGGTGGATTGGCGGAGGGAGAAATATAGCAAAGAAAAGGAAGAACTGGATTAGCTGAAAACCCAAATATTGTTTTAGACAAAGCCTTTAGGTGCTTGTGATGCTATTTTTTAATGAAAATAGGATATGTCTAAGAGCTATTAGGCACGGTATGTTGAAATATTCTGTATTTAATTATATTCCAATGTCATAATGTGGGCAGATATCGTTAATTAATTATATTAGCTATTTATCAATTAGGAGCCTTAATTGATATGTGATCAAATTAAGTTATAAGGCTAATTAAATTTCTGATTTGATAATAAATTAGTTAATTAATATGGACTAAATATGAGTGGATGTCATTGATGGCCCATTTCGGAATAATGGGAACCCTAATTGGCCATCACCCTATATATAGGCTATGGTCCCCAGTACACCGGACAATATATATATCGCATACCGCCTCTTCTCTCCATCTGAAGAGCGACTAAGGCATAAGGAGTCCCGGTTGAGGAAGAACCACAAGCCAACGGGTGTTCATTACCCGTCTCTCTTTTCTCTTCCCCCTCTCTGCGTTTCAGGATTACTACCCTCCGTTCGTGAAGGTTGGTGATCAAGTTCATCCTCTGAAGAACGCTTGAGGTTAGGAACATACAATGGATTCAGGTATTCCTATATCTTTGATAAATCAGCATGTTGTAGATCCTAAAGGTATCAAGTTTTAAGTTGTTCTTGATAATAAAGATGCATGCTATATATGGTTATTATGTTTCCACAATAAAGTTTGTGATAGCATGCCTTGTAGATGATTATTGAGTTTAAATCTAACAAGTGGTATCAGAGAGGGTCTTCATGTTTGATTTATTGGGATTATTTTATGAATCCTAATTTTTTGAAAATTAGGAATTATAAATATTGATGCCTTGAAAGAATATATAATCTGGAAACTTGAATGTGTTGACCTTTTACATATATGGATGACGTAAAAGGTTCTTGTATGTTATATATATATGTTTTTTTTTCTTCTGGAAATTTAAGAATTGCATATTAAATAAATGTATTTTTCTGGAAAGTTTTGAATCGCATCAAGTATCTTTGCGTTTTCGTTTTTTATGGTATATGAATATACCTGATGTTTGAAGGTTATTTGATAAAATTTGTGGCAAGAGCCTGTAAAGATTTGGAGCAACACTTTTGTTGCTTGTATTTTACATCTACACTTTTCTCATACATTAATGAGTGAGACCCTATACCCGGGCCTGAGTGCAACTTAAGATAGGGAAGAGGTTGAGTAGTGGTAGCCTTCTGGATGTACATCCTGTTTGGTTATCACGAAGGCCTAATTTAGAGTGATTCCTTTCGAGGGTATTGCCACTTCTAATAGTTTACCTATGGTTGTGGGCAATATTTCGAAATGGGTCCAGACTCTAAGGATCAAAGTTAGAACTATAGAGCCACCTATTGGGAAAGTTCATATATTAAAATAATCTTTTTTTTTAAAGGTTCTTTTCACAGTAAGCATTCAGGTTTCCATGTTTTTAGTGTGAAAAGGGCAAATTCGGGACCCCCCATTTTATTAAAATTGTCTGGTAATTTTGATTGAGTTGGTTGAAACAACACGTTGCCGAAGTAACCTCTGTTGCGAAAATTTGATTCAATTGGATTTACAAAAGATGTAGTATGGAATTATTCATGCGAGTTGTTGTCGGCCCGAAGGAAGGCACAACTTGGCCGGATAATTACATACCTGTGATGGTAAATGTGTGGTGATTATAAAGTATTTTTCATGTGGATAATGGGATGCCTGAAGGTGACCATTATTTGACAGGACTTATCACCAATATTTGATCATTGCGTTGAGAGTATCACTTGCAGTTAATTCTTACAATCCGAAGATTAGGGATTAATGGTGCGCTTGATATCTTGTTTGGGTCTTCAATTTGCCAATTTGGATTTCGAGTGAGTGTGAGTCACTTAAAGCATGAAGTCACCAAGTTGACCTCTCTTATGAAAATCACTCAAAAGAAATATTAAAGATTATGTGGGTGTACATCCATGCGGATATTAATCGGCCCAAAGGAAGGTTAATATTTAGCAGGGTTGCATTCACACCTGTGATGGTAAACGCATAGTGATTACAAAGATCCTTTTCATGTGAATAACAGAGTATCCAAAGATAATTGTTGTTTGACTGAAATTATCACTAGTGTTTGATCATTACAACAAAATGCCACTAGCAATTAATGTTATTGTCCAAAGACTTAATATTAATGGTGCACAGGGTATTTTGGTGAGTATCTTTACGGTACTTATGTTCTCTTTAAGCTAATATTGCTTATGTATCTGCTGATTTAATTCAATTTCAGTCCTCAAAAGTCCTGAATTTTGGGATTGAATGGAGAACATTAAGGTTGTTCTTGGATCTTGACCTTGCATAAGGATGGAGAAAACCACCTTCTCTCACAAAATTCAATTTCTCTGAAGAGAGGATCAAGTATAGGAAGTGGGATTGCTTCAATTGCACGAGTCTTATGATCATAAAGAACAATATTCCAGAGACCTTTAGGGGTATTATTTTGGATGGCATAATTAATGTCTAAGATTTCCTTGCTGAAATTAAAAGTGCTTTCTAAAAGCAATAAAGACGAAAACAAGCATTCATTGGAGAGCTAGATTTTCATTAAGTATAAAGAAAAGAAAATATAAGGAGCACATTATGGGAATGTCCAATCTTGCTCATAAACTTAAGGAGCCAAAATGTGGCCTGTCTAACGACTTGCCCATGCATTTAGCATTTGGTATTCCTTCATACACAATTCGGTCCGCTTAAGTCAGCTTATAGCTGCTATAAAGAGAAATGGTATCTGAATGGATTCATTTCATAAGGTGTGCAAGAAAGGAAACAATGAAGCAAGAGACGACAAGTAGTGCTCATTTGACAAATACCTCTAAGGATAAAGGCTAACACAAGAAAACTAAGGATAAAGCTACTAAGGGTCCGTCGTAAAAGAAATAGCTAGGGTCATAATTATTTCTTTTATAAGGACATCGGATATCTAAAGAAGAAATGTCCCAAATATCATGTTTGGTATGCCTATAAAGGATTGTCTGAACTGATGAAAGCCAAGTGATGCTGAAAAATGCATCCATATTGGAGTTGACCAAAATCAGTAAAGGAAAAGGCTATTGACGTTTCAGTTTTTTTATCACTGGCTAATATTTGGAATTAAAAGACATTTTGATTTAGTCATCATTTAGATGAAATTTGGTTTTGGTTTCTTATTGAACAAATCAGGATAATTTTGTTCATTTAGAAACGATAGATTCAATTTGTCTTTTAAATTCAAATATTGTAGGAACCAATCAAGCTATGGGCTGGAAATACTATAATCGCTTGGTATTGAGACCTCTTGTGGCAAAAAATTAAGTGAGGAATCATATGACACTAAGTATAAAGTTGATAGTGAAATCAAGAAGTGTTATGATACAAACATTCAGGGCACATCTCTATAAATAGAGTTGAGCAACTTGTATAAGGGAATCCATGATTTCATTGGCCTTATAAATTTTATTGTTTGTATTAAATGCGTTAAAGTTAAATAGATTAGAACATGGCTATCAAGAATATAGTTAAGTCCTAGTAATGACTCTTAAAGGTATGGTGAGGAGTATGATTAGTCATTCTACCTTATCAGAGTAACTATAGGAGTAACACTAAAGATTGCAGCTTAAATGCTTAACAGAGTACCAACTAAAGTAACCGACCAATCACTTTCAAGTATGGGAACATCCAACTAAGGCAAGGCCTTATAAGCCTCGCGAAGGAAATTAGAGTCTCCCAAATAGTGAGCGGCAATTTTATTGATACTCTGAAAGGTCAAAGGGGTATGTGAATTTGATAATCCCAAATTAAAGAAACCTTGAGACAGGAACTGACTAGTTCTTTGAGGATATTGAGTTTGGGGGGAGATAAGATTAGAGACAATATCTTTGAGGAAGAAATTAGTTCTAATCCCTGAACCAATTCATATAGTTGCTATTGGTGTAGCAAATTTGGATACTTGTGAGGATATTGTTGTTATTCTTCCTATTCAAGAGAAGAAAATTATTCCTAAAGGTCAAACTCAACACCCTCAAGAACTAGAGCATCAGGAGCCGATGCATTTTGCCATGATCCACTAAAGAAAGAGTGAATACTACTTTGGATAATTATATAGTATTTCTCCAGGAACATAAGGTTAATGGTATAATGGAAGATGATTCTATCAACTCCCATCAAACCATGTAATGTTTCTATTCGGAAAAGTGGATTGAAGGTATGAGTGCAAGCTCAAGCTAGACAATAAGGTTTGAAACTTATCCTGTTACTTGAAGGTGTCAAAGGGTAATATGGAGAGTTATAAAGTTTTGTCTAGTGGCGAAAGGCTATACTCAAAAGAAAGGATTGCTTGTAAAGAGACATTCTTTTCAGTATCATTGAATGACTCTTTTAAGGACAATCATGGCTCATGTTGCTTATTATAATTTGGAGCTTCACGAGATGGATGTCAAGACGATGTTTCTCAATGGCAACATTGATGAAACAAATGTATATAATGCAAACCAGGAAACTTTGTGTCGAAAGACACAAAGAAGATGGTTTGGAAATTGACGGAATCTATCTATGAGCTAAAAAAAAAAAAAAAGACGTCTCGTTAGTTATATCACAATTCTCATCAAGAGATTGTCTCATTTGGTTTCGAGATGAATATCGATGACAACTGTGGGTATTACAAGTTCAGTGGGAGTAAGTTCATTTTCCTGGTATTATATGTTGATATTAGGCTAGCCACGAACGATATAGGCTTATAGCGCGAAACCAAGAAATTTCTGACAAAGAATTTTGTGGTGAAAGATCTTGGGGACGCTTCTTTTGTCTTAGGAATTCGATACTTAGAGATCATTCTCGAGGTATTTTTGGGTTATCACAAAAGAGCTATATCGATATAGTTTTGGATAAGTTCGACATGAAAGATAGTAAACCAGTAGATACCTCGGTCACTAAGGGAGACATTTTAGTCTCAATTAAATGCCCCTATGAAAATCTGGAAATTCAGGAAATGCAAAAGATTCCCTATGCTTAGGCTGTGGGAAGTCTGATGTATGCTCAAGTTTGTGCGCATCCGGAAATAGCGTACATAGTAGGATTATAAGGCAGATACTCGAGTAATTCAAGAATTATTGGAAAAGCAACCATAAGGAATGTGAGATACTTAAAGAGAACAAAAGGGCATATGCTCACATATCGGAGATCTAACAGTTTAGAGATCATGAGGAATTTTGACTCCGATTTTACAGGATGCCAAGATAGTAGGCATCCGACTACGAGATATGACTGGAGTAATTTTTGTCACTTGGTTGCATTTAGTAAAAGGTATTGAAATATCACTCAAGTCAGGTTGTGACAAATAAGTCAGTCATATTGTACTTCAACAACAACATGGGTTCTACAAAGTCGAAGTTCATCGACATCAAGTATCTTGTAGTTAAGAAAAGAGTTCAGGAAAAATAGTTTTCTATGGAACATATAGGGACAAATTCTATGCTAGCAAATCCACTAACTAAAGGCTTGACACCTAAGGTTTTTTTCACGAGCGTGTTGCTCATATGGGTGTTATCACTGAGGATGCCTTAGTTTAGTGGGAGTCTCTATTTGTGTTTTATGTTTGAGATACAAACCTTTTGTTATTTCGGATTTTCTGCAGAAATAAAGTTTATGTTTATGAGTTCATTATGAACTTGTTTGTATCTTGTTGTGTGTAAAATTTATTTACACATTAAGGACTTTGGTTTGCAAAATTGCAAAATTGATCTCACTAAAGACTTAAGTTGGACCAGTTGGAAATAGGCATGATTCAGAGATCACATTGCATAAAATTTTCATGCCACTCATCCATATCGATCTATGTCATCAAGTGCATTGATGTGGTGGTCGTCGGGGTTTAGTCACAATAGACGTTAGTGACGACAGCCGCGGCGGTCCCATTGTTGATGTATGAGGTGGACCAGATTGTAAAGGGGAAATTTAAAGATAGATAGCATTCGGATGCGCGCCTAAAGAAATCTGATATAATTATTACGATATATTGCCCAAGTGGGAGATTGTTGGAATATTCTGTATTTAATTATATTCCAATGTCATAATGTGGGCAGATATCGTCAATTAATTATATTAGCTATTTATCAATTAGGAGCCTTAATTGATATGTGATCAAATTAAGTTATAAGGCTAATTAAATTTCTGATTTGATAATAAATTAGTTAATTGATATGGACTAAATATGAGTGGATGTCATTGATGGCCCATTTCGGAATAATGGGAACCCTAATTGGCCATCACCCTATATATAGGCTATGGTCCCCAATACATCGGACAATATATATATCGCATACCGCCTCTTCTCTCCATCTGAAGAGCGACTAAGGCATAAGGAATCCCGGTTGAGGAAGAACCACAAGCCAACGGGTGTTCATTACCCGTCTCTCTTTTCTCTTCCCCCTCTCTGCGTTTCAGGATTACTACCCTCCGTTCGTGAAGGTTGGTGATCAAGTTCATCCTCTGAAGAACGCTTGAGGTTAGGAACATACAATGGATTCAGGTATTCCTATATCTTTGATAAATCAGCATGTTGTAGATCCTAAAGGTATCAAGTTTTAAGTTGTTCTTGATAATAAAGATGCATGCTATATATGGTTATTATGTTTCCACAATAAAGTTTGTGATAGCATGCCTTGTAGATGATTATTGAGTTTAAATCTAACACGGTATATTTTCATTAATGACATGTTACACATGCCTTCTTCTTAGAAAACAGCAAACAAGCACCTAGAGAATTTCATCAAAGTTTTGTCTATATTTTTTTTTTTTAAAAAAGAGATGACTGTGATAGTGTGACCCACATTGGCAATCCTACGTGAGTATGCCTATATTCTGACCCAATGAGCATGGGATTCGAATTTTCTAATTAAGTGGAATGCAAACTCAGATTCTATTACCAAAGTGATGCTGATCAAACTCGGTCAACTTGGCCATATTGCTCTCAGAAAGCATATGATTAATGGTGGCGGAAAGTGTCTTAAAGACAAAAAGGCTTACTATATCAGATGCTGCCCAAAATTTCAATGGAAGTGCTCAAGTGAGTCAGCCACATCAGCTTAGTGAACTAGCTGCTTAAAAGTTTTATGCAGTGGTTACATAATTAATATTTCGTTTTCAGAAGCATGAGGAGCTTCAATTTCGAACTTTTGGCAAGGAATTTATACTTGCATAAACTATGTACAATATATTTCTTATGTTTTGGGATTTGGGCCTACCCAAAGTTTAGAATTGAAAAGCATCATCAACTTTGAGATTCGCATCACATATTGAAGACAGAACATTGGTATCATCACGTGCTTCAATTTGTAGCTTATTGGATAAGAACGAAGGCTACCTTGATTAATACACGTGTGATCTAATCGAATTTTATGATTACTGAATTTTGTCACGTTGCTCTTGAGAGTTAGAATACCTGAATGGTACATCAGGTGATGAAGATTGAGTCTACAAAGAAATAGATACATTAACTGTCAGGACCATAAACAGGAAAACAAAGAAACAGACACATGAACGGTGAGACTCCGAGATAAACAGGAAAACTTAAAAATACAGTTGAAGGAATGAAACATTATTGGAGATGTTCATAACCAACTAGCCTCAGGTCATCTTCTACATTAATCATAAAGAGCTATGATATATGTAGTAGAACTTTGTATGTTTTTTTTGTTGTAAAATGACCAGAGTCTGAATTACAGTGCATGAATACCAAAAACGGCTTCCTTATTGAAGTCTCTAGATGCTGTCCTGAAACCTGGAGTTTTTAGCTTGGCATGAGCCTCAAGGAAAGCACAGTCATAGATATCCTGCCCTTGCAATTTCAGGATCTTGGAAGAGATACCAGATGAAGATGACATGAACATGTCCTCACAATTTGGGTTGGAAACCATGATTGACCCATCATTGTTGTTATTTATCCATTCAAGTTGTACTTTTGGCATGCTAGTCAGCTTATGCTGCGGTGAAGGCATGTGAAACTCATTGAACAAAAGGGACTTGTCCTTATCTGATGGGGTAGTTTCTGTAAGATTAACAATGGTGATGTCATGGATGCTTGGTCTCCTTTTATTCTCTTTCCCTCCAGAAAGCTTTTGCCTTATGTAGTACTTTTGAGCATGGCTTGCCACTTGGGTTGGAGTCTTTGTGACAACAAAATTACGAGAGATATTTCTCCAGTCCCCTTTACCATACTTTAGAAGTCCCATCAGAAAACGTCTGTAATTCAATATCCAAACAATCCATGTCAAGCACAGGAGCCAAAGAAAGATAGATATTGAAACTGCATGGATACTAATAGTACCCCAAAATACTAATAGTACTAATGCTAATACTAATCTTGAAATTGCATAAATACTAATTCAATACCCAAAAATCCATGTCAAGCAGAACCTAAACTAACTTAAAATCATGTTTAACATGTCAGCAGCTTTGGGAATGCATGCAGTTTAAAATCTAACATAGTGGTAGAATTGACTAGCCCATTAGAGTATAGCTAGTTGGCTAGATTGACTAAGCAGCATAGCATAATATTTAGATAACAAACCACTGGAACAATCATTGAACTCTTGCTAATTGTTTGTTCAAGTTGAGTTTCTAATGTGATGTAATAATCATGATTCACTATTCACTATCAGAATCTCAGTAACAATATGTCAATATCTTATCCTGCTCTTTCCCTCAACCATTTTCAGCAACTAAAGAAGATTTTAAAACATAAAAAATGAGAGAAAGACAATTGAAGATTATGAAACTCACCTATGTTCCTCTTCAGTCCAAGGGACCCCTTTCTTCCTCTCCTGATCAGAACCCTTGACAGTTGTTGAAGCGCTCTTTCTGCATGCATCAGAACTATGGTTGTCAACCAGCTCAAACATGAAACAAGAGGCAAGATATCCCGGAACCGGAACCCGCCCAGATTCTATTTCATTGACATCTTCTTCCAATTCCCTGTACTGCTTGATCACATCAAGCACAGTCTTCCCAGGGATCATGGCTGCCACCTTCAGCCATCGGTCCGGGGTGTCCTTGTCATATATGGCAAGGGCACTTTCAAACTTCTTATTCTCTTCTCTAGTCCATTCTGTGTTGTGGCTCTCTTGGACTAACCAATTTGAATTTGACATAAAACAAGATGGATACAAAGTTTCCAATTCCATAACTTAAACCACAATCATATAAAGTTCCCCTACTAGAATGAAGCTACTAAAGAAATGGAAATAAGAACTAGAAAGAGATGCAAAAAAAAAAAAACAAAGATATTATATAAATTTGATTCAAAGGGTGTACAATTCAGAATCTTTAAGTGTAATCAAGAATCTACTTTCCTTCAGAGCACAAACTAAAGAATCTATAAAATTTCTACCTTTTATAATTGAGGAGAATCTTAGAAAAATCATGATGTACTAGAATTTTTATGCTTGAAAATAAACATTATAGAGAATTAAAAGCATAATCTTGAACACACAAAAAAAAAAAAAAAATTAGTTTCTTATAGATGAACCAAGAAGCAAGACCTTATAATGCCAATAATAGGATAAGAAGCTCTAAGCACAAAAAAAACCCCCACAAGTTTGAACTCCATGGAGCAGAAGCAGAGATATAAATATAAAATCTTAGGAAGATGATGAAGAAAGTGAAGACCCAAATGAGAAAAGAGAGTTTCTTTACAATCAGGAGAGAAAAAGCAAGAAACTGTTCCCCTTTGTCGTTTCTTCGTGATGAAGCAACTATGAAAGCAAATACAGATAACACTAACAGAATTGAAAAACTGAACTGAGAGAGAGTAGGAATCAGAGTATTAAGTAAAGGATTAGATTTGGATCTGTTGGTTGTGTATTCAAAAGGGGAGAAGGAATAGAAGTTGCTGTGAGAGAGAAGTGGCTTGGTATGAATGTGAAACACTTGCTACCAGCTAGAACTACTGACAAAATTTCAGTCCTATCTTATAAGCATATAAATCAATTGCAAAATTCAAAAACTTCAGAAATGGGAACTATTTTGGTATTATTTGAAGATAAGTCTTTTTTTACGTGCTTTATTGACAAATTTATCACAATATTATTATTTAATTTTTATTTTTTAAATTATCACCTTTTCTAAATTATATATCAAATTATCGTCATTTTCAATAACATTGAGAAGTCTCCTTTGGTGGCCACGACTTCTCAATATGATTTGGGAAAAGTTTTGTCACAACCAGTTGGGAAGTCTGGTTCTTTAACCAAGACTTCTCAATGTGGGTTTTAATTTGGGGAAATTTTTTTATCACACCCAGTTGGGAAGTCTGATTCTTCACACCGTCTAAGCTTTCATGATTTCACCTGTCTAAGCCTTCGTTCGTATGATGACTTTCACTCATCTAAGATTTCACCCGTCTAATGAAGCTTTCATCCGTATAAGCTTAGACAGTGAAAGTCATCAGACAAATGAAGGCTTAGACGGGTGAAAGCTTCATTAGACGGTTGAAAGCTTAGACGAGTGAAAGTCATCAGACGAACGAAGGCTTAGACGGGTGAAAGCATGAAAGCTTAGACGGGTGAAGAACCAAACTTTCCAATTGGGTGTGACAAAAAAATTTCTCCAAATTAAAAATCTCGTTAAGAAGTCGTGGTTGAAGAATCAGACTTTCCAACTGGCTGTGACAAAATTTTTTTCCCAAATCATATTGAGAAGTCGTGCCCTCCAAAGGCGACTTCTCAATGTAATTTAGAAATGATGATAGTTTGATATATAATTTAGAAAGGGTGATAATTTGAAAAATAAAAATTGAAACAATGATATTCTGATAAATTTGCCTATTTTATCATAAGATATTATTACTTTTTGTTTTATATTATTTTAATCAACCTTTTATTTTTGTGGTGTAACTCTATAAAGTTAGTGGGGGCTTTTATAAGCAATGATGCTAAAAGTCATCTCCTTGATGTTTCAACAGTGCTATCTTATAAGTGCTATCTTATAAGCGAATCTTATTTTTTTTAAGCAACTCCCGAGGGAGATGTGTGTTAGTGTCCCATATTCCTTATAATTTTAATTAGAGTAACTTAACTGCTGATATTCAATTACAGGCTACTTATAATTCCTGACTTCAAAAACTATAAAATGTACTAGTTGACTTGCTTTGTTTCTATGTATCGATTAATTAATTAGATACAAAAGAACACTTTCAAAAATGAGTTTAATTCTATGCACATTCAGAGTGAATTTTTTTATATCATCAATCAATCAGAAATCATGATATAAGTGATTTTAAAGTAGTTAGGATAAATCTCAAATATTTAACTGATGTGACAAATATATTGGTTGACGGTGTCAAAAATCTTTACACTGTCATTGTATACCAATTAAATCCCTAAAAAATTGTCATTATTTTAACTAAAATTGAAGAGGTCAAATTGTTTATATGCATACTTTTTTATGGATTAATTACGATATATTGTTAATGTAAACAATTTTTATATTGACAACTAATCATATATGATTATATTATTAAAAATATTTGACTTTAGGTAACTTAAAAGTCATGTATGAAGGTAATGTATGATTAATTGGCAATATAAACTTTTTTACACCGCTTATCAAAATTAACCTTGTGTTTTTATTCAAATTTAAATGCATAAATTTGAGTGATAAGTGATGTTTAAAGAGAAATATGTTAGGGTCTTATTAATCACATACTCTTTAAAACTTAGAAATATCTTGAGCCAGCTTGATTGGTTAAGTTGTAAGATATGATGATTATAAGTGCGTGGATTCAAACCTCATAATGCATTGTGTCCATTTCCTATCCCTACTCCTCTCTCCCCTCCCTATTATAAGACGTATTATGACCTATTATGAGCCTCCCTTTGAAAAAAAAAAATAACAAGTTTTTTTTTTTGGGAACTAAATACACCAATTTCTAATATTGCATTTGATGGTTGAACGTTGATTGCAACGTTCTAAAGATTTCAAAGTTTGAATCTCATTAATAATGGTTAATTAAAAAAAATTGATATATGCCAAAACATAAAAATTGAAGAAAAGCATAAATAAACGTAAAAGGATTAATGCATAAAAAGGATTAGTACATTTCGAACGAAGTTTTTCGTTTTGATCAAGACAAAAATAAAGAATTAATGCATAAAAAATAGAAACGAAGAGAAGGTAAAGATGAAAGTCTGATAACCTTCTATACAGTATTGGGACTTTTTATGTTGAGTTGAAAGTTGAAACATTCACGTAGTATTTGGTTGGGAAGAAATTGAGAAAAAGCATGGGAGAGATTTTTGTAATTTTTTTCTTCTTTGCTTGATTTTTTTGGAAGGGGAGAGGAATGAAGTGAAGCAAAATCTTTCATCACTCAAGTTTGGCTCTCATATAGGATGGTAAAGTGGGTTGTGACCCGCGGGTTTACCCGCCAACCCACCAAAATTTGGTGGGATGGGTTGAGGTCCTTAACCCACCAATCCACTTTGACCCATTCCGCTAAACCCATCCGAAAACAAGTCGATGGCGGGTTGGCAACCTGCCTGCCAGATTAAAAAAGGAAAAAAAATATTATTAATTATTAAATATTTAACATTAGCAGGGTGGGTTAGGGTTCAACCATACGACCAAAACGGTTGGCCCGCCACGCTTCGTTTTGAGTGGATTTATGGTGGGACAGGACGGGACAGGTTGGTCCACTTTGCCATCCCTACTCTCATCCAATATTGAGGGATGAAGAGTGCTACCAACGCACTATCTAACACTTCCTTTTTAACACACTCTCTTTTATTGGTTAAAAATTCAAACGGGTCCAATAGGTGAGAGAGTGATGCAAAGAGTGTTACAGAGTGTGTTGCTAGCATTTCTGGTGACGAGATTTGGCGGGGTGGGGTTTAAAACATTTTTTATACATTGACTAAAATTTTTACTTATATTTTTTAAATTTAAAATTGTAAGGGTATTGGCAGTAAATTAATTTTAAAATCTCTTATATTATTAACAGAGCATATATATCTTTCTACACGGCTATGATCACCCGTTTGTTATAACATGTCTATGTCACAGACGGGTGTCACAGACGTGTGATCACAGACGGGTGTCATAGACTGTAGAAAGATATATATGTTCTATTAATATATATCCCCTTGTGAACCAAACATGAAGAGTGTTATTTTTCCTTCCATCCCCTCAACCCAACATTATAACTAATTAATTCCCTCCACTCCCTTCCATTTCTCTCCATTAAAATCTTTCATCTCTTTTACTTTGAACCAATATAGCCAACGGTGTTTGGTTGAGGGAAATAGAGGGAAAGAGAAGAGAAAGATTTTTATAAACTTTTGTTGTTTGATTCAATTTTTAGGAGGGGAGGGATGGGGAATGGAGGGGAGCGAAATATTTTCTCATTTAATTTTGGCTCCCTTCCAATATTGGGGGATTTGGAGGGGAGGGGAAGAGTTTAAAATATTTTAAATGCATTTATTAACTAAAATATATTTATTTATGTATTTTGAAATCCAAAATTACAAGAGTATAAAAGTAAATTAGTTTCAAAATCTTTCCCTTCCCCTCGTAAATCAAACTTGAATAATGTTATTTCGAAAGAGATTATTCTTCGACTACCGACCAGAGATACCTAGGTGCATACAAAAAAAAAAAATTTAAAATTCTAATACAATAATGCAGCGATTCAAAAATAAATTTAACAATATTTAAGAAATAAAAATGTTGAATTCTTTGATACCCAAAGGATAACTTTACCCAGTCTAGGTGGTCCAATCAAATTGTGGGAATCATTTGACTTGACTCATTAACATGATTCATTTAATTAAGGTAGCACATTTTCATTGAACATGATAACTTTTATCCTAAAAGTATTAGCGGTATCGAGAAAGCACCCATAAAAATATCCACTTTGCTTCCTCCTTTTTTGGTTTTTCTTGATGAATTGCTTCCTCCTTTTTTTTTTGTCAAGAATATGCTTCCCTCTTCTATAGAGTTAAATTGGTTTTCAAACTTTATAAACGTGCAGGTACAGCATGATTCTTTAAATTTCTAACTTGTGCATTTTAACCTATGTTTTTTTTTTTTTTAATCAAACTCTAACCGAAATTGACATGTTAAAATCATATGACCATTTTTCGTTCAATCTTTTTTTAAAAAAGTTTAAGAGGTTATCTTTTATACATTATTAGTATAAAATTTTGATACACTCAACAATCACACATTATCCCATGTAGTGTAAGAGTCAAAATATTTAAATGATGTTGTCAAATATTGATAACGATAGTTAAAAATAATTGAATAAGTATGATGTGGCATCCATTATAA
>JBCIVQ010000204.1:0-21000 GCA_039655645.1 Ammopiptanthus mongolicus
AAAACAAAAGATAGAGTAAACACAACAAAAACATCATGAATCCATAAACTAGATCCCAAAATACATTGACCAGCTCTGATACCAATAATGTAACACCCACTCGGTGTCACATTTCGTATCCCAAATTTTTCTTTTTTTCATTTTTTTTATCTAAAACTTTTTCGAAAATTACTCAATAGAGTAGTTGCGGAAATCTGATACCAAAGGAAAAATTTAATAAAAAGACGAAAACAAATTGAAAACTCATCATCTATAAAAGTAATTCAACTTCGCCATAAGGCGTATATCTTTTCAATATCTTAATACACAACATACTTAGTCACAGTCAAAAAACTTGACTTAAACATCAAAAATCCTAAGAGCTGGTTTGATAAAAAGAACTCTAAGGACAAGAGAGCATACTGCCTAGCATACATCGTACAAATGAGACTGGGCCTCGTCGTTAACAGTCCACACATCTTCATCGTCGACATCAAGAAACTCAAGCTACAGGGTCCCGAAGTGACTTAGATGACTGCTGGGAAGCATCTGTACACATATCCAAAAACACAGCAGGGTGTCCAACATGTACATGGCAAGGGTCAGATACTCGTTCACAAGTTTATCATAATAGCCACACAAGTAAAACAAAATACAAATAATACATCGATATACAACATAATCATGCTATAGAATGTCAACTTTCAACATAATATCACAACAAGAGAATCTCACTCTATGGGATCACACCCATTCATCAAAGAAAAGTTAAAAGAATGCATGAGACTTCAATCAACTTTCTAGTTCATGTTCTTCGGAGATTCCTAACTTCCTTTCATCGAGCGATAGGCCGTAAATACTCCCATAACACAATTGTTCCCATGAGTTGGCCTCTCAAATTTAGGTCCGAGCTCCAATTGTTCAAGGGTATCACGTCTCAACCATATCATGAAATAGTCTAGTCTCTGATCAAGTTCATCGATGTTTGGCAGTCGATTACCATGGCATGGGTTGCTACGCCTCGGCCTTTTGTGAAGTTTCGAACACATGCTGCCCCTATAGACCTAGTGGTCTTAACTGGTTCATATTCTCAACCACTTGGATTGTTGCTCGTTTTCGTGGCACGTCTGCCGACTCATGTATGTAACATATATGGTTTTCATTATTCTTTTTCGTTCGTTCATTCCTGTCAAGGCACATAGCCCACGACTCTTTTTAAAGGGCATTTAGCCCGTTCATTCAAAACACAGGACATGTAGTCCAAGTGCTCAATCCACGAAGTACTAGGCTGACATTGCGTACACTAGACTCGCATATAGGACACTAAGTCCGTTCATTCAAAATATAGGACACGTAGTCCGAGTGCTCAATCGACGAAGTACTAGGCCGACATCGCGGATATTAGACTCGCATATAGGACACTAAGTCTGTTCATTCCAAAACACAGGACATGTAGTCCGGGTGCTCAATTCATAGAGCTTTAGTCTGACGTCTCGGTCACTAGGTTCACGTGCTTCACAACGTGAAGGTGTAATTGAAATGACTTGTCGTCCCATTAAAGAACCTAAGATATTAACTAACCTTAGCCGTATATAAACGTTAGCGCGCTTTATACAATAGAAGAAGCAAAGCGGAAAGGTAAAGGCAGAACTAAAAGAAAAGCACGCTTACATCAGAGTACACAGCTATAAAACATAGAAGATATATAAACATGCATCAACTGCCCCATCAGTAGGGCTACAGTAATATATACACACAGAGTATAACAAAAATCGACCATAACAAAAATACATCAAAAGGCAAAGAGAAAACTCTCAAACTGACATCACTCACCACCCCCCACTCAAAATACATCATAATCCTCACAACATACTCCTAGCACAAACGCACTGGCGGAAATCCCATCACCGACGACGGCAATATCCTTAACTACCCTGTTCTTCACCATAAGTGCACCTATAGACCCGCAGGGGCAAATACTCTTATGAGGAACTCGCATCCTCCTTTGGTACAGAAATTCAAAACCTCTCAGGGTTGGGGTTAGTAGCTCGCCCACCGGCATCAGGCTCGTAAGGAGTGTCATCCACCTCCTCAGCGTCGGGTTCCTTCACGGGGTCTTCCCATAAAGTAAAAGAAAACACACAGAGAAAAGACAGGGAGATAAGAAACATGCATCATCAAACATGGGAGAGGGGCAATAGTATAGTCTATACATATGTAGTACGCAGCAACGGAAAAACATGCAACATTCCAATAGACATCTCTAGATTCACACGTCACATCCATCCCCAAAGTCATTCTCTCATATCCAACCTCTATGAGGGATTCTAGTCCCTATATGCATGTCGGCCGATTTCGTCACGTCCCCAGTTGGACACCTCGTCAGGATCAATAACATCCCCAATTGGACATCCCCATCGGGATCAATAAAACACGTCCCCACTTGGACATCCTTGTAAGGATCAATAAATCACGTCCCCACTTGGACATCCTCATAGGATCAATAACGTCCCCAATTGGACATCTCGCCTCGGGATTGGTGTTACACATCTCGCCCGAATTTGGGCATCCCCCATTGGGATCAAATATGCTATGATATGCAACAAAGATCCATCACAGGTTGATATCGGAACCTCACGCCTAAGCACTCAGCCACAGCCACGATGCATTGCATCCACATCACATCATCATCAACATCAACACGACGCCTTGTGTCCACGAGCCACAACTCCACAGTTAGAACCACGACGGTATCAACCCGCATAACACATCAATCTCACCATACTCTCATCAATATCAACATCAACATCAGCCAATCAACGACAATAACATCATCATAGAAATAAGCATGCTAATACACCAATCATCATATAGGCAGATAAATAATTAATCACATAGGCAAAGTAGCATCCATATCACATCAACCTCAACAACAACGTCGTCTACCCTAGGGTATTAATTTAGCGGTGATAGCCCCAAAGATACCTACACCTAAGGTTTAGGTACTTGCCAGGGGCTCAACCTCTAGTAAGGTTTAAGGTTCCCCTATACATGCATATATTCTACACTACGCTTGCCTTCCCGACGATAACAGTCTCTTTCTCCCCACCTGAAAAAAAGTACACGACCACGACCACGAACACGATCACGAGCACAACACCACCACCATAACCACCACGAAAATCACCTCATGTCAGCCACCACCACGTGGTTCCTCAGCCCAAGCTCGCAACTGCAACCTCCTCCGGAAGCTTGCACGACAACAATCATGAACTTTGCCCTAATCATAGGAACAACGTGTTAACAACATCGTCAACCTTAGGGCAATCTCAAAACCAAAGAGATTCAAAGGAAAAAGCTCGAAGAACACGAAGAACATGAGGAGCGCAAAGTCGACGTGTTAGGGATTCTAGCTTACCTACGAGAAATCAAGAAATCAATCGGTGAATCTTAAAGTACTCGAAGTCCTGATCGCAGTGGTGTAGTCGGAATCATGATCCGATGCTCCAAACTCCTCCTATCTCGACTTTCTCTCTCTAGGAATCCTCTCTCTCTCTCTACGTTCTCTAGACCTCAAAAACACACAAGTTTCATCCCAAGAGAAATGAGATAAGAAAGCTTAAGTGATGCTGTCAGGCTGTCCACGCTTGAGCGTGGGAAAACTCCACGCTTCAGCGTGGGCACGCTCTGATGTGGGAAAACTCCACGCTTGAGCGTGGAGCGCTGTGATTGTGTTATTTTGAGTGGTGTTGATGATTCACTTGTGAATGTATTATGTGTTGTGTATGCTTGATTTATTTTGTGAATATGTGATTGGATATTTAAATATGAATTTGGTGTTGTTGTCTTGGATGAGATATATGTATGATGTTGGTTTTGAGATTAAAAGATTATATATGTATATCTTGCATTGTGATTTCTTTGATTGGTTCGGTTGAGAGCATAGCATCGGCTATCTTGATAATGAATATTAAGCTGCTTAAAAGTCTTAATCAAAGATTTAAAAATGTTTTGGTTTGTAAGATGAAAAGCTTTTAAGTTAAATGGTATAATGACCAATTTTACTAAAAAACCACTAAGTTGAGAACTCAAAAGGAATTTTGAATAAGATTTAGGAAATTGAGAGTTAGTGAGGAAAATAGTGAGAATTTGTTTTATCATTATCTTCTAAAAAAAAAAAAAGAGTTTTGAAAATATTTAGTTTTGTCAAAGAAAGAATCTTCTCAAAGTGTTTGACCTTTCAAAGAGAAAAAGTCTCTTCCATAAAAGTTTGCTCAAATGAAAATCTTTAGCAAAATGTTTTAAATAATGGAACCTCTAGAAAAGGCTTTTCAAGTCAAAATCCTTTTGAAAATGAATTTTTGAAGATTTAAGCTTTTAGAAATAGCTTTGCAAAGAAAACATTTTGTGGAAATAACTTTAAGAGCGAAAATGATTTTTGGTTTATACCAAAGAGATTTTTGAGTTTTGTTTTCAAGTTTTGATCAACGAAAAACGAAATTTGATGAAACTAGTAATTACTGTAACACCCCATTTTCTTGTTTAAGGTGTGGGACATTAATTAAGTATGTTTAACTGCTTACTTATGTTCCTTGTGTGTTGAGGAAGCCATGGTTCAAATTTAGGATAATTTGGCCTTGAAACGAGCTCAGAACGTGCAAAACTGTGAACGGACAGTTTTGATCAGCGTCCAACGCTTAGACGTTGAGAAATCCCATGCTTAAACGTTGACCGTTGACGCTCAAGCGTGGGTTGTTGCACGTCAAAACGTGGAGAGTGGACGCGTGGAAACTTTCTTCGCACTTGGCAGTCCACGTAAAAGGTCGATCTTTCCTTGTGAGTTGAGTCAACGGTCATACGACTTTGGAAAATCCTTCGATAAACTGTCGATCATATCCAGCCAATCCAACGAAACTTCTTATTTCCGTCACTGTCTTTGGCCTTTCCCAAGAAAGTACAGCTTCCACTTTATCAGGGTCAACAACAATCCCTTCCTTCGTTATGACGTGTCCTAGAAATCCAACTTCCTCAAGCCAAAACTAACACTTGGAGAGTTTCGCATACAGCGTCTTCTTGCGTAAAACATGCAGAACTTGTCGCAAATGTTCTTTGTGTTCCTCACGACTCTTAGAGTAAATGAGAATGTCATCAATGAGCACTACAACGAACTTATTAAGAAACGGACGAAAAATCCGATTCATGTAGTCCATAAAGATAGCAGGTGCATTCGTTACTCTAAAAGGCATCACGAGGTATTCGAAATGTCTGTAACGAGTCCTAAACGTAGTCTTAGGTATATCCTCAGTTCTTACTCTAATCTGATGATATCCTATCCTTAAATCGATTTTTGAGAAAACAGTAGCTCCTCGCAGTTGATCCATCAGATCGTCGATACGCATAAAGGATATTTGTTCTTGATCGTTACTTTATTAAGTTGTCGAAAATCCACGCAAAGTCTCGAGCCTCCGTCTTTCTTTCTCACTAAGAGAATTGGCGCTCCCCACGGGGAAACGTTGGTCTGATGAACTGCTTCGACAAAAGATCCTCGACTTCAGCTTTCAACTCAGCGAGCTCTGCAGGTGACATTCGATATGGAGCAATCAATATCGGACCAGATCCTGGAATCAAATCGATGGAGAATTCTATATCTCTTACTGGCAGCAAACCCGGAACATCATCTGGAAACACCTCAGGAAAGTCCCTCGCAACAGGCATCTTACTCAACTCGATTTTCCCCTCGACTTCTAAGTTGGATAGAAGCACGTATTTCTGATCTCCTTCCTTCGAAGAAGCTCTAATGTGGTTGGCAGCTAAAAATCCAGAATTCTCGGTACTGGGAAAAACTATGGTTTTATGTGCACAATCTAATATGATATGGTTGGAAGATAACCAATCCATGCCTAAAATTAAATCTAACTGTATCAAAGCAAGCATATCAGATTAACAAGAAAATGTTTATCTTGAACAACAATAGGACAGTTCAAGCATATAGAATTCACAGTAACTGGTTCAGCAGTGGGGGTGGAAACAATTAAGTCATATGACAAGGAAGAAACAGGTAATTCTAAACGTTTCACACAATCCATGGAGATGAACGAATAAGTTGCACCCAAATCAAAAAGCACGGTTAAGTGATTACCGCCTATGTCGCAATCACCCTATATGAGATCATCGGAATTAGAAGCCTCAGCACCACTCATGGTATAAACTCTTCCCTTCGTTGTGGGCCTTTTGGCTCTGCTATTGTTGTTAGTAGCTAGGACAGCTTTCTGTGTCTTGCAGTATTTTGCGATGTGCCCCGTCTGCCCACAAGTGTAGCATGTACCATTCCGCACAGGGCAATTGTTGGCTAGATGTGATGGGTCTCCACACTTGAAACACTTCCTCTCTTGGCCTTGACTTTGATTCCCTTGGCCTCCACTACCTGATGCGTAAGCAGCAGGACGATACTGTTGTTGTTTCTGATGATTCCCTGGGGATCGGGAATAAGGTTTCTTTTGACTCTTTCTTCCCCTCCGATCTTGATACTGGTTCTTGAATCGGGAAGGTCCTCCAACGTTCCCTCTGCTGTCCCTTCCACGCTTCATTAGTTCCACTTGCCTATTTTTCTCAACCAAAGCCTAGAAATTGCAAATTCCCTGTGGCAGCACTGACTCTTTGATTTTGTACCTCCGTCATCTCTCAAAACTCTCGCACTTCAAGTCTTCATCAGGATTGTTCTGGAAGAATCGGAAATACTTGGCCATCGATTCAAACTTGGCCGCATATTCACCGACTGTCATCTCCCTCTGTTGCAGCCGTAAGAACTCCTGCTCTTTCTCAGCTCTAGCACTTTGTGGAAAGTACTTCACCAAAAGTCGGTGCTTGAACAGATCCCAAGTGATTTCTTATTGATTTGCCTCCAGCAGCTGTCTGGCTCCTCTGCACCAGTATTCCACATCTCCCAGTAGTAGGAAAGTCGCATATGGTACCTTCACTTCTTCTGGGCTGTGAATTAGCTCGAAGATATTTTCAATTTCTTGGATCCAGAAGTCAGCCTTCTTGGGATCCACATCGCCATGAAATTGTGGCAGATTCTGGCATCTAAAGGTAGTCAAACTTCGGCCCTTAGCAGCCTGTTCAACACAAACTTGCTCTTGAGAAATGTGCGTATTCATGGTAGCTGTCTGGATAGCAATTGCCGCTGCCATGTTCGCCATTGCCTGTGTAGCGAAGTCCATTCCATTGGTACTGTCAATGTCCTCATCATGGACATCAACTCCTCTCTCGCGACCACGTCCACGTCTAGCTCTAGTTTCGATTCCTGGTTCCATATCTGACCTACAAGATTGAAATCAGTCAAACTGCAACCAGAAACCAAAACATACAAGCATTTATCAACACACATTACTTCTAAGAAGTAATTCAATCAAACCTTAATCAGAGATCACACAACATCAACACAACAGACTTATTCCCAAAGATTCCCGAAAGACTTGACCAACTCTGATACCACTAATGTGACACCCTAATCCGGTATCACATGGTTACCCAAAAACAACATAAAATACGAAACAAAAGTTTGCTGGTTACTTTCGGAAAGTAGAAATTCTTTAATTAGATCTCACTTACTTCGAAAATCGTGATAAAATTTTTTCTTCTTACAACAGTAAATAATAAATATTCAGATCCACATCAATATATATATATATATATATATATGCATCGTCAGTATGCAATGTACAAAAAGAACCTTGGACAACACATACTAACAGAAAAGAAAAAATACTATCTACTCTAAAAACTAGGCAGCGACAGTCTGGAAAACCACATCTAAAACTCATGGCCATCAGTAGCCGATAACAGACTACCCAAAAACCGCTGCCTCAAAATCTAACACCTTAAGTTGGTCTACACCTAGTGAAACCCGTTGGACAGTCCCCCGAAGGAGGGTCCAACGTCTACATCAGAGGAAGGATCAAGGGAATCGGCATTCCCATTCTCCTGAGGTTGAGGCTCAGGGGCCTCCAGAGGATGATACTCAGGGGTCTCCTGAGGGTCCTCCTCTGGGTCCTCCTCCTGCCCCTCCGCTACCAAAACGAACGGCGGGGGAGGGGTCGAGGGTGATTGCTGTTGCAAGGGCTGGGCAATTGGAATATAGTGCCGAAGCTGCCCCTTATCCACCAAAAACTATAGAATCATCTAGATGGGCGATAGAGGGATCTGAACGGTCTCCACTGTGTGGGTCCTCTTCTGGGGCCCCACTTCGACGGTTCCTCTCAGAGTGCAACCAGGTCCAGTATAAGCTGTACTACTGGCACCTGGGTGAATGACCCTTGCAACTGGGTCCTCCCGCTGATCAAAGATGAGTAAGCGCACCCCTGAGTGGGCTAAGCTCTCGAGTACTGGGTCAATCTATGAACAAATAATAATATATGCCAAAAGAAAGATAGCATGGCCAAAGATATAGCAAGGGTGAGAAACCAATATATGAATTCAAAGTACGACAACTACATGCCCAAAACACAAACAACATATTCATACATTAAACACAGTTATTGAGCATGATAAACACATCACAGAATATCATGATAATAAATAACAACACCAGGGTCTTATGCCTAACAATCATCGTCGTTTGCAAAACGTATGCATGGCACTTCCACATATATCATCTAACACTTAGTTCTGAATTTCCGGAAATCCCATCACCTTTCAAAGAGCGGATCAGGCTCACAATTCATTGGCCGTCAGGCAACAATGACTAGCACCAACGTGCTAAACAAAAATACATGAATCCCATGACACTACGCGATTCGCACATGGGGGTGCAATCAGAGGTACTTAACAAATTGTAATTAGGTCATACTACATTGTCCAACACAAGGCACAATGTGTTCCAAAATGTATGACACCATTTTCCATCAAGGCACAATGATACACAATGACTTAAAGTCATCATAGGGTTCCCTGCCGTCAAGGTTACCCATCTAGATGGCACGTCTGCCAGACACCACAATGCATGAGAAAACCTTTGTTTCCGTAAGTTTTTCTTTGTCGTATCCCACAAAACTGCGTATCTCAGTCACTGTGGTTGGTTTCTCCCACTCAAGAATTGCTTCGATTTTTGACGGATCTACAGCAATTCCTTCCTTTGAAATCACGTGACCCAAAAATTGCACTTCGTCGAGCCAAAACTCACACTTAGATAGCTTCGCGTACAACTGTTTCTCCTTCAGAAATCGAAGAACCACACTAAGATGTTCAGCGTGTTCCTCCTGATCTCGAGAATAGATGAGTATGTCGTCTATGAAGACAACGACAAACTTTTCTAGGTAGGGACGAAAAAATCCTATTCATATAATCCATGAATATGGCTGGAGCATTCGTCACCCCAAAAGGCTTCACAAGGTACTCATAGTGCCCATAGCATTTTCGGAACGGTGTCTTTGGTACATCCTCTGCCCTCACACTGATTTGGTGATAGCCCGATCACAGATCGATCTTGGAGAAAATTGTCACTCCCCTCAGAATGTTCAGCTTTTGGTTGCACATAGTCGCGTGAATTATGCCCCGGTTTCCCACACCTAAAGCATATTATCCCTTTGATTGAGCATTCTTTTGTGGCATGATTATTCTTCCCACACTTCATACACTTGTTTGGGGTGTTTCCAGACAGACTAAAACCCCCACTGCTTCCTCCTACAGAACTTTGTTATTGATCTTGCTGCTTTGAATATGGTTTCCATCGAGATCTGTTATCACGACCATTGTTGCCTCTGTGGAACTCCATCTCTTTCTCGTGCCTCGCACTTGAAGGAAAGTACTTTTCCAGAAACTTCCCCTTGAAAGCATTCCAGCCTATAACTTGTTGATCATGCATCAGCACCTGACGGGCTCCTTCCCACCAATATTCAGCACCTTCCACCAGCATATAGGTTACGTAGACAACCTTCTCGTTCTCGGTACACCTCATAGCTCCAAAGATCTTCTCCAAAGTCTGGATCCAACGCTCAGCTTGCTCAGGATTGAACTCACCCTTAAACTGAGGTGGGTTCCTATGGAGGAATTCATCCAGTCCTCCACCCCCAGCAGCTCTTTCATCATGTTGAACCATCACAACAGTTATCTCCCGTATGGCGTTCACAGCAGCATTCAGGTTTTGAGCAGTCATCGCTACCTTCAAAACCAGAATTGTCAAACTCAAGGGACAACAACACAACCAAATCAAACAACATTATCTTCTTTGTGGAGATAACAACGGAGAACAAACAGCACAAACAAGACAGACCAATACCACAAACCTGAAAGACTCGGCCAGCTCTGATACCAAATAATGCAACACCAATTCCCGGGTGCCACATTCCCGAACGATTATAAGGCCGAAAATAATATTAATGCGGAAAATACGAGTTTTATTTTTTTTTTTCTTTTCGCAATGATGCAATGAGATTTGCCAAATGAATAATAATAATAATAAACTTAGGTTCACCATGCATTTCTAAAAGTCATGCAGAATTAAAGTGCAGAAATAGAAACAATACTGAATACAGACATAGGTCCAAGCCTAACTGATAATAAGTATATAAGTAAGTACTAGGAGTCACCGCTCCTCAAAAGGGTACAACTGACACTTGGACACAGCCCGGCCAAAATGAAACAACATAAGGAGTCCCCCTCTGGACTCAAAGTAGAAGCTGAGCTGAGTCGTCGTCGCGCCCATCTTCTCACGCAGAAACAACAATACAAGCAAAGAAGATATACAGATATGGGTGAGATTTCCAATCATCAACACAACAAAATAGCAGAAGTAAAAATAGGATGACGCACCAAGTAATAACATACCCAACCTGTATACCATAAATCTCAATATATCATGTTAACCAATTAGAAGCATAAGACGTCTTCAAAAACAAAATAGTGATGTACAACAAGTAAATGTAATCACCAACAGCCATGCAATGCAATGTGATGTACATGACTCAATGCCATATGCCACAAGGGTAAACTCTAACCCCTACTCCATGGAGCTAACAAAACGTCGGAGAGAGTGAGTGGGAGGACATGTTCCGTATATGGCAGCCATGGGCAAGATGCTATAACATTCGTAACGTGCACGTATCTGGCTTTACGAAAACACTCTACACCAAACATGAATAGTACGACATCTAGTCAAGGATATCAGCGTATTGCTCGAATTCGCCACGACACAGAAGAGAGTGAAGAGAGAATTTTGAAGTTTTGAGAGGAAGGTGTGTTAGATCTTTAGAAGATGAAAAAATGAAGTTGGATGGTATTTGTCAAGTGGTATAACCGAATGGCCTTGGTGTGTTATCACCAAAATCAAGCTAAAGTGTGATAGAAAATGAAGGGCCAAGATCTAATGGAAGTACATTGGTGTTGCTTCCATAAGAAAAGTTGTAGAGATCAACCAAATGTAGGTAGTTTAGCTTTTTCCATGAAAGAAAAGTTGACAAAGTGAAAGTTGTCATGAATTGACAAAAGGATGATTGTTCATACTCTACTTTACAGTAGAGAGTTACGGTTAAATTTTAGGTTGAAAATTCAGATGAAAATCGGCCTATGTTTTCCACTGACAGTAAAATTTTACTGGTCAATAAACCTAATTTTGACTCGTGAACGAAACAGTTAGGTTTTATATCGAATTCCCAACGAATTTGGTTATTTTGAAACTTTTCACTTGTAACATCCCGATTTTCTGTAAGTCTAATTGAGTTAGTTAATCTTGATTAGGGCTTTGGATGATTGTGTGAATTGTTGTGTGCTAGTTTAAGACCTAGTTTGAAGCTTAGGAATAGGCTGGAACAAGGTTGGAGGTGCCTAAGGCGTTAAACTAGTAACTGTAGGAGCCAGAAGTTTGGAGGGCTCTTACCAGCTGAGCTGCAAGCTCAAGCGTGGGAAGGGGGCATGCCCCAGCATGACAACGCTCAAGCGTTGGTAACATTTCACGCTCAAGTGTGCTGAGTGCGTTTGCCAGCTGGTGTGCTTTTTTATGCATTTGCTATCAGGCCAGGGTCAAGGCGGAGCGGACAAGGTTCCACGCTCAAGCGTGGAGGGAACCCCACGCTCAAGCATGCTGGAGAGTCCACGCTAAAGCGTTCTCAGCAGAATCCCATAAGTGGAGGTTTTCACTTTCCTCTTCACTTGATCAACTCTCCATTGTTGACGTCGAAGTGTAGAGCGTTCTAGAGAAAGGTCAGAGCGTTTTAGAGAGAGAAAGCTCATTCCAAGGCGATCGAAGTACCAGAACGCGATTCCGACTGCACCATTGTGATCGCGATCAAGTCTTCTACAACTTTGACGGATTACTTTCTCAATTCACCCCAGGTAAAATCGAATCCCTAACACACGTTCTTCGTATTCTTGGCGTTCTTCGAGTCTTTACCTTTTTCTTTAATCTTTTGGGCTTGCCCTAGGGCTAACACTATTGTTTATGTGTTGTGCTCGTGATTAGGGCTAAGTTCGCACTCATGATTTTCCGCAAATTGAAGCTTGAGGCCGTGGCTACCAAGAGGATTTGGGGCTGTTCGTGGCTGAGCTTGCAGCTACAGGCGGAGGTGATTGTCTTGAAGTTCGTGCGATGATTGCTCAGGTGGGGAGAAAGAGTATTGTTGCCGTCGGGAAGGCAAGAGTAGTGTAGTCGTGTTTTTCTGCTATGTGTAGGGAAGCCCTAACCCTACTAGTGGTTGAGCCCCGATAAAGTACCTAAACCCTAGGTTTAGCTTACTTTGGGCTATTGCCATTAAGTTTGGAAACCCTAGGCTAGTAAACTGTTGATTGAGGATGTTTTGCTTCGTATGACTGTATGCTGCTGATTTTCGTTATTGCTATCTGTCCAGGGGCCTATATGCTACTTGGTATATGTGATATGGTGCTACGTGTTGTTGTTGATATTATTGTTCTTGTTATTATGTTGTATGATGTGAAAGTGAGCGTTGTTCCGGAATGCCGTAGAATTAAGTTTGGCTGTGTGCCGTGTTGTTGTCGGGTTGATACCGTAGATGGTGTTGTTGTTGTTATGCTGACTTTTCGAGGCTGTGGCCGTGATTGTTTGAGCTGTGGCTCGTGGACGCGTGGCGTCGAGACTGTGGCCGTGAGGATGCAGTGGCATCGTGTTGTTTCTGATTGAGAGCTTAGGCGTGAGATCCGGTATCAAGCTCGTTGAGGATGTTTGCTGCATATCATCATTAGCTGCCAAGTGGCGAGGCCGTATGACAAGTAGTATGAGCTGCCAGCGTCGTACGAGGTTAGTTGTACCTGTGTGCGGGCATAGAAAGTAGATGGGGCGGTCAAGTGAATGACCTTGGGGATGTTGCCGGTCTCGGGAATAGTTTATACAGTGATGGATGAGGTAGCCCCTATCCTGTCGTGACGCTCGATCCAGTCTGGTTTGCCGGAATAATCCTAGAGCTTTCCATTTGTTCCAGGCTAACGTTCCTCGGCTACCGACCGACTTCGCCAGTGTTAATACTTCCTGAACTAAGTGAACCTTATGAAGTGTATTGTGATGCTTCGCATCAAGGTTTAGGTTGTGTATTAATGCAGCACCGGAAAATGGTGGCGTATGCGTCAAGGTAATTAAAGACTCACGAGAGGAACTATCCCACTCACGATCTGAAGTTAGCTGTGGTGGTTTTGCACTAAAGTTATGGAGACATCATATATATGGTGCTAAGTTTGACGTCTTTAGTGATCACAAAAGTTTGAAGTATCTGTTTAACCAGAAGGAGCACAACATGAGACAAAGGCGATGGATGGAATTTTTAAAGGATTACGACTTCACGTTACAGTACCATCCTGGAAAGGCTAACGTAGTAGCAGATGCTTTGAGTCAGAAAGCCATTCATATTTCAGCTATGATGGTGAAGGAATTAAAGTTAATTGAAGAATTCCGTGATCTCAACTTGGGAATGGAGATAAGTCCGAAGAAACTAAGTTTTGGAATGATCAAAATCTCCAGTGAATTAATGGAAGAGACACGTGAACAACAAGCTGCAGATGAACATCTTCAAGACAAGAAGGAGTTGATGGAACAAGAAAAAGCTAATGAGTTTAGCTTAGGACTAGATGGAATTTTGAAATACAGTGGACGAGTCTATATAGCCCATAATCCTGATATGAGAAAGATGATTCTAGAGGAATCCCACAAGAGTAATTTGAGTATTCACCCTGGTTCAACTAAGATGTATCAAGACTTGAAACAAAGATTTTGGTGGCCAGGCATGAAGAAGCAAGTAGCGAAATACATTGTATCATGTCTAACTTATCAGAAAGCCAAAGTAGAACATTAGAGACCTGGAGGAATGATACAATCGCTAGACATACCAGAATGGAAGTGGGAAAGTACATCAATGGATTTTGTGGTGAGTTTACCGCCAACTCCTAGGGGTTTTGATTCGATTTGGGTAATTGTTGATAGGTTACGAAATCGGCACATTTCTTTCCTGTCAAGATTAACTACATGATAGCGAAACTAACCGAGGTGTATATTAGAGAAGTGGTTAGACTCCATGGAGTACCCTCAAGTATTGTTTCAGATCGAGATCCTATGTTTACTTCACGTTTTTGGGAGAGCTTACATCAAGCGTTAGGGACCAAGTTGCGCTTAACTTCGACATATCATCCTCAAACTAATGGACAAACCGAAAGAACGATTCAATCCTTAGAAGATTTGCTAAGGGCATGCATCTTAGACAGTCGAGGAAGTTAGGATGAGCTGTTGCCGTTAATCGAATTCACATATAACAACAGCTGTCACTCAAGCATAGGGATAGCACCTTATGAGGCACTATCAAGATGGAGAGAGCACGATTCTAGGTCCAGAAGTCGTGCAACAAACGACGGAGAAAGTCAGACAAATTTGCGAAAAGATGAAGACATCCCAAAGTAGGCAGAAGAGTTACTCTGATCGAAGGAGACGACCTCTTGAGTTTCAAGAAGGCAAACATGTATTTCTGAGAGTCACTCCCACGACTGGGGTAGGTGGGGTTATTAAGTCCAGAAAAATCACTCCCAAATTCATTGGACCATACCAAATCCTTCGTCGTATTGGTCCAGTAGCCTATCAAATTGCCTTACCTCCTTTCCTTTCGAATCTTCACAATGTCTTTCACGTTTCACAATTGAGGAAATACATTCCTGATCCGTCTCATGTAATTGAACCTGATAAAGTACCGTTGAAAGAGAACCTGTCTTATGAGATTTCACCTGTATGAATCAAGGATAAGATGAACAAACAACTCAGGGGAAAACAAATCTCCTTAGTCAAGGTTATTTTGGATAATACAACCGGAGAGGCAACATGGGAAGCTGAAGACAAGATGAGAATGAAATATCCTTATCTTTTCGAAGGTACGTAATTTCGAGGACGAATTTTTTTTTTAGTGGGGTAGTAATGTAACACCCCGATTTTTCAAGCTTTCTGTACACCCCCCTCGGGTGCTACGTACTCGAACTCAAAATGCGGAAAATATCAAGAGAATAAAATGCTGGTTGCTTTCGAAAAATAATATAATTAAATAGCTACTTTAAAAAACGTGGTTCTATAATCTTTTGCATGCATAGGCAAAGCAACTCAAGGCAAGGAAATAAACTCATTAACGTGCATTAATAATTAAGATGCACACTCACATAATCATAACATAAATCTGAGTCTAATATATATCATATTACAGACTGGAGAACATAAGTTCCATATACGTGCAGCAAAATAATATAAGACTGCAACAAAAATAAAAGACTCCTAAGCTGGTAGGGCTAAAACTTGCCATTGTTATATAACCCAAAGTCGGCTTCTTCAAAAGGCTCCATCATCCGAGTCCTCATGTCTTCGTGGAGACCTATGATCAACATCTGTACATGTGTTCCAAACACACAACAGGGTGTCCAACATATACAGGCAAGGGTGAGATACTCATATAATAAGTTTATCACGATAGCCGCACAGGCGACAAACAGCATAAACATCCACAGATAAAATGCAGTTACAAGAACAGTTATTTATGCAATACAATATAACATCTCAAACACTATCATGAGTTATAATGATGCATGAGACTTTAATATCATCTTTCCAATTCATGTACTCCGGAGATTCCTACTACCCTTCATTAAGCGATAGGCTGCAGTAACACCCATAACACAATTGTCCTCATGAGTCGGCCTCTCAATTTAGGTCTGAACTCCAATTGTTCCAGGGTACCACGTCATAACCATATCTTGAATACTCCAGTCTCTTATCGAGTTCATTCGTGCTGGTAGCCGACTTACCACGGCACGGGGTCTTGCCGTCTTGAGGCCTCCAGTCACTTGTGGAGTTTCGACACACAAAATGCCCCTATAGACCTAGCGGTCTTAAGTGGCTCAATTCTCAACTACGAAAGTTGTAGCTTGTTTTCAAATAGCACGTCTGCCGGTTCATGCATGTACACAGAAAGTTTTCTGTTTTCTTTTTCGTTCATTCTTTCATTTGTCGAGACATAAAGTCCACGACTCCTTTTAAAGGACATTAGGCCCGTTCAAATCAAAAACACAGGATACGAAGTCCGAGTGCTCAATCCACGAAACACTTGTCCGACGTCTTGGTCACTAGGTTCGGGTTCATCTCAAAAGATCATCGTTTTTCCTTTTCGGTCAATTTTTCTCAAAACAACTTTGGAAAACAAAACTCAATCTCATTTTCTTGAAACAAAACATTTCTTGATCATAGAGAACATTTTCCGGAGAAAAACACTTCTTCGTGAACAAAAACCGTTTTCTAAGGTTCCACGTCATTTTAAAATGTGTTCCTGAAATAAAACACGTTTTGCACGACTTTCCATGAAAATCACTTTTCCTTTTCAAAGAACATAACTTTTTCAAAAAGCAAAGCATAACTTTTCTTGAAAAGCAACACATTTTCCCAAAAACCACTTTTTGATTTTCAAAACTCGATTTTCAAAACTTTGATTTCGGTTTTCGAGTATTTTAATTAATTATCGAGACATAGCCAATCCTATGCTCATCCAGGATATATATATATATATATATATATATATATATCAAACAGTTCAACAATAGCATATACTTCAATCAAGGCATCCATGCCACAGTTTATATCCAATAACTAATTATACACAACACTTAGCATCCAATCAATGCAGGATATAAGTATACATATACATCAAGTCTTAATTCAACCATAACACACCAATCAATCATATGCCGTGAGGCTACCAAACTCAAAATGAAATACCTCCCTTTACCTCTCTAAGTCGCTTAATCCAAACTCGAATGATTCTCAGCTCCGACTCGGGCTTCGTCCGCATCGCCTAAAACAATCAAATACAATTCAATTCAAACAACAATAAGCATCAATATACAACAACAAAACATAAATTTTCATTCCCCTAAAAGGTATAAGGTTTGGCCACTTTTGGTAAAAAGGGTTAGGGATCTCATTTGGTTCCAAACTTTTGGAGGGTTGGTTCATAAGCTTGGTTAACCCTACTACAAGTCCTATGACTCAAAAATATGAAACATGGCTCATGATTTTTACACATGATGGTCTCGGCCATTTTGGGGAAAAGGGGCTAGAAAAGGATTTGGTTTCCCATCACTTGGATTCAAAGACAATAGGAAAGTTAAGGATGGAATCAAGAGTTAGAAATAAAAAATTTGATCAAAAACACTATTCATCATCTCTTCTAGGTTTCAGCCACTTTGGGGAAAATAAGCTAGGATGAGAGTTTGATCATGATCTCTTGGGTTTAGGTAGAGGATGATGAAGTGAGCTCAAAGAAATTGGTTTCCCATTAAAAGGATTTTTCTATGAATTTTGAAAGTTTTGGATCATAAACTTGATTTTCATGAAAACAAGATTTGATCTTGAGATTGAAAGAGATTCAAGAAGCTAGGAGATCATAGAAGTGATCTTACCTATGAATGGATGAAGATTGATCAAAGATTCAAGATTTTCTTCAAAGATTTCAAGCTTTACTCAAGAAGAAAATGGAGTTTTCTCTAAGGAAGAAGATGAAGTGTTCTTGGTGCTCTAAGACCAGAATTGGGGTGTGAATGAGGACTGAGGAGCGGCTGTCCAGCCTTCTAAACAAGTCACTTAAGGGTAAATTGGTCATTTGCTTCAAGGGTAAAATGGTAAAAGTGAAAAAGGGTTAAGTGAGGGAAATTTTGGTCATTTTGCGTCCCGGTATTTTCGAACGTCATGACGACTCTGGCATGCTCTCTCAAGTGATTTGACATGATGTGGCATCAAGATTATCCGTTGTCGAGTCCCGATAAGTCCATACGCGGCTCCGTTCGTCACCCGATTGAGGATTTCGCTCGAAAAAAGATCAGGAAATGATTTTTTTTATTTTTTATTTTTTGAAATTTAATCAAAACGTAAAGAATTACATTCTAAGACTTACTGTCTCGTTCATGAGTCAAAATTATGTCTTGATAGTAGTAAAACATTACTGTCAATGAAAAACGCAGACCGAGCTCCATCTGAGTTTTCGACTCAAAACTTAATCGTAGCTTCCTACGATAATGCTGAGCATGAATATGGTCTCGGAATATTTTATTCCCGCTTCTAAGACCTCGAATAAAATATAAGGTCATAAGTACTATATAATTAGGAAAACTTGAAAATCGAGGTGTTATATTACTACCCCTCTAAAAAAAAAAAATTCGTCCTCGAAATTACGTACCTTGAAAAAGATCGGGATGTTGTAATCTTATGTTGTCCTCGAGCTCCCAAGTTGTGTCTCCAGTTGCTTCGTTCCAAACGACTTTGACTAACTTGTTTTCCCTTGAGTTGCTTGATCCTCTTATCAGCGATTCGCACAGGCGATGTCTCATAAGACAAGTTCTCTCGTAAGTGTACTACATCAGGTACGATTACATGGGACGAATCAGGAATATACTTCCGAAGTTGTGAGACATGAAAAACGTTATCAATATTGGACAGAAAAGGTGGTAAGGCAATCTGGTAATCTACTGGACCAATACGTCGAAGAATCTGGTAAGGTCCAATGAATTTGGGAGTGAGTTTTCTGGACTTTATAGCTCTACCTACCCCAGTCATAGGCGTGACTCTCAGGAACACGTGTTCACCTTCTTGAAACTCGAGGGGTCACCTTCGTTTATCTGAGTAGCTCTTTTGTCTGCTCTGTACTGTTTTCATCTTTTCACAGATCTGCTTAATCTTTTCCGTTGTTTGTTGCACAAGTTCGGGGCCTACAATCATATTCTCTCCATCCTGGTACCAACACAACGGTCTCAGGCACTTTTGTCCATACAAGGCTTCATAGGGTGCCATCCCTATACTGGAATGATAGCTGTTGTTGTAGGTGAACTCGATAAGGGGTAACATATCATCCCAACTTCCACCATGGTCTAGAACACAAGCTCTCAGCAAATCTTCTGAAGATTGTATCGTTCTTTCTGTCTGTCCATCAGTCTGAAGGTGATAGGCTGAACTTAGCCTTAACTTTGTTCCTAAAGTTTGACGTAGACTTTGCCAAAAATGTGACGTAAACTTTGGGTCTCTAATAGAGACTATACTTGATGGCACTCCATGTAGTCTGATTACTTCTCTGATATACAGCTCAGTTAACTTCTCCACGGAGTAGTTGATCTTAACAGGTAAGAAGTGTGCTGACTTCGTTAACCTATCAACGATCACCCAGATTGAATCAAAACTCTTAGATGTTCTCGGCAATCCTGCCACAAAATGCATTGAGATGCTCTCCCATTTCCATTCGGGTACATCCAAGGATTGAAGCATTCCTCCAAGTCATTGATGTTCTACCTTTGCTTTCTGATAGGTCAAACATGATGCTACATATTCAGCCACTTGCTTCTTCATTCATGGCCACCAAAACTTTTGTTTCAGATCTTGGTACATTTTGGTTGATCCAGGGTGAATGCTCAGCTTGCTTTTATGTCCTTCTTCTAGAATCATCTTCCTCATCTCTAGGTTACTAGGTACACAAACTCGTCCATTGCATCTCAAGATGCCATCGGTTCCCAAGCTGAACTCTGCAGCTTTTTCTCGTCCCAGTAACTCCTTTTTCTCTTGGAGATACTCATCAGTTGCTTGTTGTTCACGGATCGTCTCCATCAGTCCACTAGATACCTTGATCATTCCCAAACTAATCTTCTTGTGGTCCACTTCCACAGCTAGATTAAGATCACGAAACTGTTCTATCAATTCTAGCTCTTTAACCATCATTGTAGAGATGTGTAGAGTCTTTCGACTCAGAGCGTCTGCAACGACATTTGCTTCCCAGGGTGGTACAGCAAAGTGAATTCATAGTCTTTAAGAAACTCCATCCAACTTCTCTGCCTCATGTTAAGTTCCTTCTGGTCGAACAGGTACTTCAAACTCTTGTGGTCACTGAGGACATCAAACTTTGATCCATACAAGTAATGTCTCCAGATCTTCAGTGCAAAAACCACTACAGCTAACTCAAGGTCGTGCGTCGGGTAATTCCTCTCATGCGTCTTCAACTGGTGCAAAGCATACCCTACAACCTTCCGGTGTTGCATAAGCACACATCCTAATCCCTGATGCGAGGCATCACAGTACACTTCGTACGGTTCGTCCGGTTTAGATAACACTAACACTGGTGAGGTTGTCAAGCGTTCCTTCATCGTCTGAAAACTTTCCCCACACTTGTCGGTCCACGTGAACGGTTGGTCCTTCCTCGTAAGTTGAGTAAATGGCGCAACAATCTTCAAAAATCCTTAGATGAACCTTCTGTAGTAACTAGCCAGTCCAACAAAATTGCGGATTTCTTCACAGTCTTGGGTCTCTCCCATAGAAGTACTGCTTTTACTTTTGTAGGATCGACGGCAATTTCTTCCTTCGTAATCACTAGTCCCAAGAATTTGACTTCATCCAGCCAAAACTCGCACTTGGGTAGCTTTCCGTACAGCTTCTCCTTGCGAAGGATCTGTAAAACTTCGTCGCAGGTGTTCCTCATGCTCCTCGGGACTTTTCGAGTAGATGAGAATATCATCGATGAACACAACGAC
>JBCIVQ010000205.1:0-20879 GCA_039655645.1 Ammopiptanthus mongolicus
TTGAGAGCTCGAACTCGGCTCACTTCTTTTTCTCGAGTTTGGCTTAACTAGCTCGAGAAGTTTAAATACTTTGATTCATAAAATTTAAACCTTTTGGCAAATTTGAGCTCGTATTCGACCTTCGTGTTCATACTTGGCCTTTGGAAATTTTAGGCTTGTATTTGGCCTAATAATTTTGGAAAGTCAAGCTCGAACTCGGTCTGGAAGCTCGAACTCGGCTTTTTTGTTCTCGTTTTCATTTTGTTGGGCTTTGTTTCCATCATTGTCATGACCTCTACCTCCGCCTTCATTGTCTCGGCCTTATAAATTTAGGCTCACACTCAGCCTTTGACTTTGAGCTCGGTCTCGACTTTGAGCTCGAATTTGACTCTTTATTTTATTCATCTTAGCAATGCTAAGTTAGGCTCAATGGCCTTAGGCTCGGTGACATTGAACTCGGTTTCGGCTCTTAACTTCAATATCTTTTCATTTGCTAAGTTAGGCTCAATGACCTTAGGCTCGGTGGCCTTGAGCTCGGATTCGGCTCTTAACTTCAATATCGTAGCAAAGCTAAGTTCGGCTCAATGGCCTTAGGCTCGGTGGCCTTGAGCTCGGTTTCGGCTCTTAACTTCAATATCTTAGCAATGCTAAGTTAGGCTCAATGGCCTTAGGCTCGGTTATCTTAGCAATGCTAAGTTAGGTTCAATGGCCTTAGGCTCGGTGGCCTTGAGCTCGGATTCGGCTCTTAACTTCAATATCTTAGCATTTGCTAAGTTAGGCTCAATGGCCTTAGGCTCGGTGGCCTTGAGCTTGGTCTCGGCTCTTAACTTCAATATTTTAGCATTTGCTAATTTAGGCTCGATGGCCTTGACTTCAATATTTTAGCATTTGCTAAGTTAGGCTCAATGGCCTTAGGCTCGGTGGCCTTGAGCTCGGTCTCGGCTCTTAACTTTAATATTTTAGCATTTGCTGATTTAGGCTCGGTGGCCTTGAGCTTAAACTCGGCTTTTAAAATTTGACTCCAACTCGGCCTTATACTCACTCCAACCTTATGCATCCTCTTGAGCTCGGACTCGGCCCAAGGTAACCGTAACCTGAGTTGAAAACTCGTTTTGGGGGACTTTTGAAAATTTTCTTAAAAAGTGGCTCGAAAATTTTTGCCCATTATTCTAAGCAAAGAAATCCAACAAAATGCAAAACTCATTTTGCACAATTGCTTAATTTAAGGTATTAAACATATTTCTAATGCATATTCCAGTGCACTAAACATAACATGAATGCAGTACCAAGTATTAATATGATCAGAACCGAGTATCAGAAGTGTTTCTGGGTATGAATTCTAAGGATAATTTGTGAATATAGCTTGACATAATAGATGTATCATGCTCCTACGTATCCTTTCTAGGAATCAAAGCTAACGTAGTTCTAAGTTAGTTAAATCATCAGAAGGTCCCCTCTATGTACCCCTTTTACTTGTATTTATAATGTAAGTGTGGTAACTGATTAGGAAGTTATTGATCCCTTAGTGGGATAGTGGGTGGTTATCCCTTAGTGGGGGATAATGGGGTTAGTGCCATTATGGGATGTTCTGCACATGTGTAGCAATTCCTTGATTGTAGGGATGTGGATAAGAACATGATCTCATTCAACTATATATTCTAATAGTTATCACTATGCATATGGCTAAGATATTATTACTCGGCCTCGATTGTGTCGTGTATGGTCGAGTTACATTTCTCAGGCGCGCTAATTTCTTATAGCATTAAATAAGCTCGGTAGCCGACCTTATATACTCGGTCAGTACAACTTCATTAAGCTCGATCTTTAAGCTCGGCCTTTATGTTAGGCTATTATACTCGGCTGACCTGACCACCATTTTCTGGATAGTACAATAAGCTTGTTAGAGAAGCTTATGAAAATAAGTTGTTTTTAGCGTATTTTAAAAAAAGCTTATGGAATAAGCGTTTAATTAAGTTGTTTATCCAAACGCACCCCAAAGTTATTATTTATTTTGAATTTCTCTTCTTTTGGAGTAACTAATAGATGCATTTATCGTTATGCATGTTGAAGAAATTAGGTTTAAGGTTAGGAAATAAGAAAAAGATATCACTATAAAGGTATAATAATATGATTGATGATACACTAATATAATAAATATAACGATCCTGGAAATGGATCCCCTCATGTTATTTTTTCTCATATGGAATCTCAACCCTCATCTAGTATGTTGAAGGAGAGAGAGTGTGTGTTTAAAATATTAAAAATAGGGGGATAGGAAAATTGAATGATGGGATTAAAATCATAACCCCCTTATATTTTTTTTTTCCAACACTAGAAGATCTACTCCAATATTGTAACATTGCATAATTTTTCCATGTGATGATGTGAAGTTCATAACTTGTACTATGAGGTTTCAATAGACATCAGAAACTGAATTTGAATGAAAGCAAAAAAAAAAAATATTATGTTGAAACTTACACACATTTTAAAAAGACGAATGGAGACACTAAAGTTTTAAATATTGTAGACCAGAGAATTGGGCAACCAACTAGCTGATAGCCCGATAATACTTGCTTGGTGTTCACTTCGCATATACCTGGGAGATCAGAGGTCATGAGGATATGGCGATTTCCTTCTTGTACGTGATAGCGGAGGGATTGTACCTACAAAGACACTCTGACGCCCAAGTTCGGGTGAGTGTTTATATCCAAGTAGAGAATTGGAACCCTTTACACAGACCAGTGGGAAGTGAAATAGGGTGATTAAAAAGCCCATATAGCTAAAAAGATCAGTCTAAGACTTTAAAAAAACTTACTAGACCTGTCAGGCCAACCTGTTTAATATATATATATATATATATATATATATATATATATATATATATATATATATTAAAAATTATAGTTTAGTTTATATAAAAAAAATATTATATTTTGAAAACAAAATATAAAATTCAAACTTTTATTTTCGTTAGTTGTCAAAATAACAATCTTTCAAATTCTAAATCTTGATTAGATAATACCAAGAGCCTCTCCTCAAGTCTGAAAACCTCCTTGCTACTAGTGCTCATCGACGCCTGTAGTACCTTTCGTACAAGTCTCAAAGCCCTTCCTTGATGCACGACAAGTGTTCTATATTGTTGGTGAGTGTTCTAAGTTGTTGTCGTCGTAAACAAGGTACCGCTGCGAGCTAGCTCACATGCCAATGTCGTCACTGTCACAACCTTTTATTTTAACGTTGTGTAGAGCCTCCATCGTCCAACTCTGTTGTTTTTTAACGTAGAAGCTTTATCGTCTAATCGTCGTTCACGTTGCTCAAAAGCTTCGCGTTGACATCCTCTGTCTTTAATCCTTCATCCTTGCGTCATCCGTCATCTGTCTTCCAACTCCACGTTGTTATCTCATTGTTGTCACTCTAGTCTGGTATGTATCTTTTGGTATGTATCTCATTGTTCTCACTCTAGTTTGGTATGTTAGACTTTTTGCTGCCATTTTTGGTTATACTTATAGTCTTACACATAATATTGGATTGATATGATATAGAAGTTTTGCTACTTGATTGAGGCATGAGGCCTTTCACAAAGTATTTATATTTTTGTTATAATTATCTAGTAATTGGAAGGTAAAGACATATTGACCTATTTAAAGATAGAGGCCTACTTGCATATTTATTTGTGAAGGTCTAATGGTCTATTTATCAGTATAGGCCTACCGACTTTTTATCATTAGAGGCCTACAAGCCTATTTACAAATGAAGGTCTATGACCTATTTATAGGCGAAGGCATATTTAAAGGCCTTATTGAAAAGTAGACCTTTAAATAGACATTCAGATCAAGTCAAGCTTTGAAGTAGGCCAAGTCAGACCTTAAAAATAGGCCTATATATCAGGCTAATAAGTCAGACTCAGACCTTGATATTGGAGCACAAGTCAAGTTTGTTTATGTTAGGATCTGGCCTGAGCTATTTCCACCCCTACTCTTAGCTTGGCGCCATGTTATTAACCGCGATATCAAGGTAGTTGTTTCCTTAGTCTATTTTTTAAGGGGTCGAGCATAGTGGATCCGACTTGTAGTAAAAAGGGGGTCGCTCTTATTAGGTTATTATTGCATTTTTCTGGTTTGTCAATCAAGTTCCTTCAGTTGCCAATGAAGGGTCATGTCGTACCAAATTCATTTCCCCCCTAATTAATGAGTGCAACCTTTTCTACCATGTGTTGCACTTGTGCTTCACACCTCTCCTTATTTCAAAATAGTGTGTCATTTTGTCTTAATGTGGGTGAGTTTACCCTTCTTTCTGTTATCTATAAATTGAAGTTATTCTTTATTTATGTCCATTTTTACTTTCCAACTGTTTCTTCTAACTTTGCGTTTGTTGCTCTGGGAGTTGAGAGTTTCTTCTTCTTATGATGTTTTATGGTGGTGGCGGCATGGTTTTTTGACATTTATCATGTGCAAAGGCTTGTTGGTGTTGTGTTTCACCTTGCTTCTTCGTCCTTCTTTTCCAGATACTTACTCAACCTTCCTCCTTTTTCATATTTGTAGTTTTCCTTTTTTCTTTTTTGAATTTATGGAGGGTGGAGATGGTGGGGAGGGGAAGACTCCTCCATTAAGATTTTGTCATGGTGACATTGAATAAATAACGAGGCACGTCAAGGTCTCTAGCCTTGGAAAATGCAGAAACAATGTGTTATAGGAGTAATGGTTCTTATGGGGCATGTAATGGAACAAGTGCATAGACTTGTCTATGTGGCTTGAGTCGAGGTAGGCTTGGATAAGGATGGTCCATCAGAAAGTGTTCGTGTGGGGAATTTCGTTGAATAGGTGGTGCAAGTTACCGAGAGAGGCACACCTCATATATAGTTGGAGGAGGCTATTGCCGATGGAAAAGGATAAGTTGAGAATTTCGGTTTCAAGTAATTAATGTAATAACTACTTAGCTCACTAATTTTATCGAGTGTTACCAGAGGCTTGTCCCTTGGTATTTTTACAATTGTTATTAAGGCCCCTTGATAATTAGATGTTGAGGGAGCAAAGTTAACATTTGATAATTCGAATGTATAAAGATTACATAATTTTCATTGAATTTAATCTTTATTAATTGTTGAGTTTAAAAAGGTTTTTGATTTTATTGTTTTCAAATGTGAGTGTACGAATGACATTTTACTCAATACATAAACGACTACTAACACTGTTTGACATAAGAGAGGTGAGTGTATCAATTAAAGGAGTATCAACTGTCGAGTTCAATTATCGCTAACCTTAGAGAGATAAGTGTAATTCTTTTTTTTTTGAAAGTATCACACAATTCATTTTTTTATATTAGATTAATGAAATTATGCTTAAATCACCACAATGTAAAAAGAGAAATGTTTCTACTTGGTTTCATTTTTTAAACTCCTATTTTTATCAAAATTAAATACATTCGTATCAAGGTGTGAGCTAAGAGCTTGTTGTATGCAAGATATTGTTAGTATTTGGAGAATGTTAACCAATGCCTAAATAATCGAGAAAAACAACTTTTCATTGGAAGCTGGTGTATTTAATATTTGAAATATTGATATACTTTGTTTTTTTTAATGAAAACTTTCTTTTTATGCATTCCTTAACTAGTGCCCTTAGAGCATTGATTAACATGACCCTTAGTATTTTTAAATGTCTATTTATATTTTTCAGTAATTATTTACAATTTTATAAAAAAAAAAGTTATAATTAGCCAATAATGAATATAAATAAGTAATTGAGATTCTTAATAGTCTTAATTTTTTGCATGTAACATAAATAACACTTTTCGATATTCTTTTTTTTTTTTGTGTACAAAAGTTTAGATTAGGGGAAGACATGCCCCCTTCCAATATCAGGGAAGACCATTAACTTTAGCGAAGATTTAAAGTGGAATTTACATATCGCCTATCAACAGAAGAGATCTGAGAATCGAACTCATGACACAGCGAATGTGAGCGGAAGACTCAAACAGATGTGTCAATCCTTGTTGGCCACTTTTTTATATTCTTCTTCCCCTTGAAATGAAAGATTAACCTCCTAATAATAATAATAATAATAATAATAATAATGTTAACCGGTGCCCTTAAAGTATTGGTTAAAAATTCAAAAGAAGAAATTTTTTATTATAAATTGATATATTTAATACTTTGAAGAATAATATACTTAAATTTTTAATAAAAACATTTTGCTTTTGGGTTCCTTCATGAGTGTCCTAGTTTTACCTTATTAATAATAATAATAATAATAATAATAATTTTTTACTGTTATGAAATACTACTAAGGATGATTAAAAATTGTCAAAAGTTCGAAACAAGGTGGGGCAACTAATGATAGGGGATCACGTGAAATGTAGATAATGGGTACCCAGACAAAAGCACAACCCAGAAAAAACAAGAAAGAGTTTGGTGGGTACCCCACACACACAGATTGCTCCCTTGCATGATGGGCGTCAATTGCGTTGAAAATGACAGCGTAACTTGGATGATGATTCAAGTCTTAACTCCTCACTGTTCTATGGGGTCTCTCACTCACCCAATAAGATCCATGATTATGGTGGGGATACCTGTACATCGATTATACATACGCGTGATGCATTGACCTCAGTATTCATTGTGTATGCATGATGCGCCTCTTCGGCTTCCATTTCTCTCCGCATGCACTAGCAGAGAGATCCTAACGAGAAAAAAAAATTGGAGAATGCTAATGATTATCTTAAGACATTGTTTAAGAAATTAATACAAGAAATTTTGTATGAAAAAATAATATATTTAACATATTGAAAAGTGTTACATTTGGTTTTCTAATACAAACTTTCCTTTTGTTGATTCCTTAACCAATACACTTACAACACTTATTAGCAAAATCCAAAAAAAAATTAATATATGTAAAATAATGATACAAAATATTAGCACTATATCTCCCTTCATGATTATAGGATTATCAATACAGATTTTTGGAGTCATTTTTTGTCTAGATTATCCGTAATAACAAATTTTGCCACAATCATGCAAATTACCATCATTGGATTCTGTTCCTACATGGGCCGAGAAGTCTCCGGCCCATATAGGTCGGTCAACTTCTTCATTGGACCAAGAATCATCTTTGGGCCTAATCTATTTAAACTAGAAGACAATTCAGCCAGAAACATAATGGACAAGGTATTTAAGGCCTTGTCTGATCATTATGAGAATTGAGGGAATTACATTCTCGGCACTAATGGCCTTAAAGGAACGATTATGAAGAAGGTCTATATAAAGAAGACTCATGGCAAAGGAGAACCTATGCTATTTTACATACATTCTGTACAAGTCTCGAGAACTCTCATAAGGCTACTCGAGACTTGTCCCTGAGAACTACGTTAGCTTTGATTCCCACTTGGGATACGTAGGAACAGAATACTAATTCTGTTAAGCTATATCCACAAAATTATCTTCTCATTCTAGACCAGAAATATTAGTCCGAGTAAGAGACTTTAGCCTTACTCGGATACTTGATGTTTTTAAGAACAGTTGGCGCCCACCGTGGGGCATCGGTAAAACTCTTCCAGTGGCTGCAGCCACCGTGCTATCCCGAGGACCCTATCCCCATCCTCCAACCTAGCAAAAACGATGCCAAAGACACCCAAATTGCTCAGACCCCCAACGTAAACGGGCAGGCCTTCCACGTCCTTCCACCAAGTTTTTAAACGAGGTCGACAGAAGGAGCGTGTGAACAGGAGCATACCAACGTTCATCCGTGATGCAATAATGCCCAAGGATTAGACACCGTGCTCGATGCCATGGTCAAACCAAATTCCTTTTTCGACCCCGCCATCGTGGTTGGATCTGAAGTTGCCGCCTTCCCGACGTCACCGATTTCCTCCACCTCGGACCACGCATATTCTCCACCAACTACGAGAAATAAAGTTCTTCTCAGTTCAACGCGACCAAGTTGGAAGTTTTGTGTTCCCCGACGACCTCCGACATCAAGGCTGGAGCCAATAGTATCATAAATCTTTTAACAAAGGAAACATCATGAGACAAAGGCTACTCACCCCTTGAGACGTGTATCTTTCTTGATGATACACCAGGGAAGTCTCTCACTTTCTCTCTCTCTCTTTAATTAATGATATATATATCAATTTGTGCTTTGATTGCGGTGCATAATTGTGGCATGGCATCTTGCTCTTCTATTTTCTAGACTTGAAGCTTGGCCACTCCTACACTTCGACACATGTATGGGATTTGATTATTAGCATGTCATGTGAATGATATGAGCAATATGAGCAGTTTACTTGTATAAGAAATTGGCACTCAATAAACATGTTGATCAACATGGGGCTTTTATTGCCCATTATTAATATACATAATATTATGATCATTAATATCATATCATTATCATCATCAAATGCTGCTGCTAAAATTACTCTTTGGTTTCTTTTTAAAGACTACTAAATGTCAATAAAGTATATTCCTTTTCCTTGATATCATGTCATTTAAATTATTTCAATTCATCATTCCCCCCTTAACGTAAATTACTAGACTTTTAGTATCTGTGTAATGATTCAGCAACTCCTATAATAAATGTCAACATGATCTAATTGCTCATATGAATTACCATAAACTGGTAGAAAATATTTGAATTGCTACTAGCATGAATTACCATAAATGGGTAAGAGATATCGCAGTTGATGCTCTCATGAATTGTCATAAATATTTAAATATTGTGATTATTATTACACATGAATTGCCATAAACTGGTAGAAAATATTTTAATTCCTACTAGCATGAATTACCATAAATATGGGTAAGAGATATCGCAGTTGATGCTCTCATGAATTGTCATAAATATTTAAATATTGTGATTATTATTACACATGAATTGCCATAAATAGGTAATAAATATTTGAATCACTACTAGCATAAATTATCATAAATAGATAATGAGTATTTGCTATATATAACTGCTATTCATAAATCTTTAAAGGACGTTAAATGTTAATCAATGACATTCCTTTTACCAAAGAAGGAAAGAATGATTTGTTTACCAATCAAATCATTTTTCTCATTATTACTCCTTAACGAAAAAGGCTCTGACATTTATTATTTATGTAATGATTACATCTAATTTGCGTTATTATCATTGTCATTCTTCTTCCATATCGTCATGCTGGCTAGACACTATTAATTGACTCTAGCTATTCATACAAATCGTCATGAATTCGCAAATAAGTGTTATAACCTATTTATATAATTACTGAATTGTCATAAATATTAAATATATTATGATTGCTACTCACATGAATTGCCTTAAATAGGTAATAAATATTGCAATTACTACTCAGATGAATGGTCATAAATATTATGATAAATTTTCATTAATAAATATTGTGATTGCTTGTTGCTATCATAAATTACCATAAATAGGCAATATGTATTTGCTATAACTGCTCTTCATGATCCTTTAAAGGACATTATATGTCAATCAATGACATTATTTTTTATGAAAAGAGGGAAAGGATAAATTATTTACTATTACATTATTTTTACGCTAATATGTCATCGCTTATTGATTTAGAGGTGAACGCTATCCGCTCGGACAATGAGGCTCCTGAAGTATCTAAAAACAAGTAAACTTCAAACTTGCAACACATTATATAACTAAAGCCTGAAGGTCTATACTTTATTGAGAAGCTCTCAGAAAATAGACCCGCTGCACAGGCGAAAGGCTTGAGGCCAAGCCCCTTCCGAGAAGCACTCGGAAAAGAAACTTGTCCTATAAACGAAAAGTTTGAGGACGATCGAAACCTGCTGAAGCGAAAAGCTTGAAGCCAGGCCCCTAATGTCTTCCGAGAATCACCCGGAAAAGAAATCTGTTGCACAGGCGAAAAGCGTGAAGCCAGACCCCTTTCCGAGAAGCACGTACTCGGAAAAGAAACCAGTCCTATAAGCAAATAGTTTGTGGATGGTCGAATTCTGCTAAAGCGAAAGGCTTGAAGCCAGAGCCCTAATATCTTCAGAGAAGCACTCGGAAAAAAAATATGTTAAACAAGCGAAAAGCTTGAAACCAGACCAGAAGCCTGAACTTTAAATCGGCAATAAAGCTTGATATTTACATCGGAAATAAAGCCCGATCTCTACATCGACACACAGAGAAGCCTTCGGAAAAGAAGCCTATTGCACAAGCAAAGAGCTTGAAGCCAGACCGAAAGCTCGATCTTCAAATCGGCACCAAAGCCTGATCTTTAAATCAACAACAAAACCCGATCTTCAAATCGGCACCAAATCCCGATCTCTGCATCGGCACAAAGTCTAATCTCTGCATTGACACAAAACATCGGCACCAAAGCCCGATCTCTGTACGAACAACAAAGCCCGATCTTCGTATCGACATCAAAACAACCGACCAATTAACGTCCTGAAAAAGGAGAAGCTCATAGACAGAGCAAAACTTGAAACGGGTCCAAATAAAAGTCCTTAAAAAAGGAGAAACCCATAATATCGAGAAAAACTCGGTACTGAGCCAAATAACTTCCTTAACTTAAAGGTTTCTGATAACAATACATAATTAACGAGTACATAAATCGAGAAATACTCAGACGACATCAAGCCTTGGCAAATTTAAAGACTTAATTAGGAAAGTATCTTTGAGAGGGCCCATAAAATGGCAAGGTATGGATATATCTCATCGATGAAAACTACATCGTTTGAAGAGCAATATATTTGTATCCGAAAAGAATCCATAAAAATAGCAAGTGATAGGAACGCTATATTGAGAAGAATTACATCATTTATAGAGTATACATGGTACTCGTCCCTTATAAAGTTTATTATTTCAAACCTTGTAAAGATATCCCTCCAACCGAAAAGGGGGTCCGAGCAATGTTTGAAGGCTTCATAAGGTCCAACTTGGAAGTGAAACAAATATCCAAGGAGGCGAAATCGGCCTAGAAAGCTCTTTCGCTATATCGGAGCTTGGGGGGCTTCGGGATTTTGTTTTTACATGGTCCGAGAAGTCATCGGTCCACTAGTAAGCCTTATAAATACTCGCTTGTTGGATCAGGAAGTTCAGGCACCTGGGTCGACTACACAGCAAGGTCATCCAAGAAGGATTCTATCGACCACAACTTAATGAGCATAGCGCAACTCTCGGAGTATCTCATTCTCTATAACTATTAGACAAGGCCTTGAATGTCCTAGCCATTTTTTCTCATTGCCCATCATGAGATTGTATGACGGGGGACTGATGGATTGACGCGTATGCACTTCTCAAAAATCAGAGTTTTATACACGGGCCTTAAAAGCTTTCTCGTCGCAAGCAACTCAAAGCTTGGGGGACTTCTGTTCCTACGTGGGCCGAGAAGTCTTCGGCCCATATAGGTCGGTCAACTTCCCCATTGGACCAAGAACCATCTTTGGGCCTAATCTATTTAAACTAGAAGACAACTCAGCCAGAAACATAACGGACAAGGCATTTAAGGCCTTGTCTGATCATTATGAGAATGGAGGGAATTACGTTCTCGGCACTAATGGCCTTAAAGGAACGATTATGAAGAATGTCTATATATAGAGAAGACTCATGGCAAAGGAGAATCTAAGCTATTTTACATACATTCTGTACAAGTCTCGAGAACTCTAATAAGACTACTCGAGACTTGTCCCTGAGAACTACGTTAGCTGTGATTCCCACTTGGGATACGTAGGAACAGAATACTAATTCTGTCAAACTATATCCACAAAATCATCTCCTCATTCTAGACCAGAAATATTAGTACGAATAAGAGACTTTAGCCTTACTCGGATACTTGATGTTTTTAAGAACAGATTCATTTCTCCTAATCAATAATTTAATTGCTTTGACAAAAAGAGAAAAAAAATACAAGAGGCTGTGGGGCTTGCTTGTTAAGAAAATTTAATACTCATCCTGTCGTATTTAGTCCCTGGTTCAAAAATAATTTCTACGGGTCGATATGATAATCGGTCAGGCGGCTTATTGGGGGTTTATGATCTATCTTATTTTTAGCCTCGCTATATAGACGTGACTTATGACTTATTTAATAAACAAGCAAAGTTTAGACTTTATGAAAATTATATTTAACTATGCAAGAATTTGAGTCTATGAAAAGGTTTATTTAATCCGGTTAGCCTATTTATTTAGTATTTTAATTTTAATTTTAAATTTATAATATTTATATAATTTATTAATTTTATATTAATATATCATATTTTTTTATATGATTTTTAATTTTTTTAAAAGTTATACTTAATTAAATATTAAAAAATTATAAGTTTCTTAACTTATACGAAAGTTTTTTAGTAATGTACGCATTTTGACAACTTTCGAGTCATATCAAGCTTTTATGTTTTTATAAACGGATCAGGTCGACCCCTAAAGAAAAGTCTATGATGAATAACAAGTTAGGCTTAGGTTGACAAGTTACAAGACAAGTCTAGGCCTATTTAGGCAAATGTTAGTCTAGAAATCCCATAGGGTTCAGTATGTTAAGTTTTGTTTATATCAAATATTGTTTGTTGATATGTCAAATATTAATGGTGGAAACATGTCATAAACATATATTTATAAAATATAATATAGCTTGATGAAATGTGTCATACATGTACACGTGTTGATGATGGAATATGGTATAAATATACATGATGCATGACAAACGCTAATCATGAGCATGCAACGCAAAAGACAATATCATTAACAAGCTTGCAGGTACTCAAAAGTTGACAAGAGAAGAAACGAATAAGTAAGGAATATCGATGTTTCAAGCATCAAGACCTTAAGCAAGATTGGGTAAATATATTAGGTCGTAGATGTCTTGTAAGGATATGATGACTAAAACTTGATTCGACTCATTTATTCAATTTAAATAAAACACCGCGCTAAGTAAGAAAAGGGGGCTTTAATCAAAACATTCTATTTGCAAAGTTTTTTTTAAAAGTAATTTGAAGTTAAAAAGAAATGTTTTTTAATTTATAGCATTGTTTTTATTCAATTGAATTTTAAATGAAAGTACAGTATGCTTGCAATCGATGTACAATGCTAAAATGTTTTTCAATCGATTGACATATTCTTTTAAATCAATGTATGTTTATTGAAATGGTATTTCAATCAATTACAGAAATATCCAAATCGATTCTTGTTAGAATTTCCTTTTCAATCAACGGACCATAGTGTGAAAGAATCGGTTAGAAGGTGAATATTCTTTAAATCAATCTGCATCCAAAACGTGAATATACTTCAGCCATTTCTAATATATATTGAAGTATCTATTAAAGTATACATACATTGCAAATAACTTCTCAATCTGTTTACCTTTTGTCTCAATTGATTGTCATTCTTCAAGATTTTTCTTTTGGTTTAAATTTGTTTTTGATCCCGGTAAAATTTTTTTTTTATTTTTGTCCCTTTAAAATCTAATTTGGTACCTACTATCATGTGACATCCATTAACTATTTATGTGTCTAACAGAATATCATATGATCATCCCAAGTGATACCCAATGACCTTTGTGGTGCCATGTTAGCATATGATTAATTCCCCTCAAAATTTTCCCTAAACCCTAAAATGAATTATATTTATCTACCCTAGAATGAATACTAGAGACTAAAAACGGTGATATTAAATTTTAGAGGGATGAAAACCAAAGATAAACAATTTACCGGGACCAAAACCAAAGTTTTCTCATTTTATAGGGACCAAAATTAGTAATTTCATGATTTAGAGAAATAAAAACCAAAGAAAAACTATACAGGGACCACTACCAGATTTTTTAAGTTTTGCTACTAACTTTAACTACCAATTTAATTAGTAGCTAATTTTAAGCCAATTAACTATTCATTAGCTACCATTTAGTTTTTACCTTTTATAAAATACATTTTCAAAATCTATACTCTCTTAACGTCTCTCACTCATTCATTAGCATCTCTTGCTCATTGGCTACTCTCTGAGAGTGAAATTCTTTGAGAGGAACTCTTGAACTCGCTGCAATTTGAACTCTAGATCCTTCGCATCTCTCGCTCACGCATCTTTCGCTTCACTGTGCAATTCGTTTTCAAATCCCTAATCGTCACAGATTTGCGATTTGAAGCTTCCTCTTTGAAACGGTAATGCTCCAGATCTTAATCTTTCTTCGCTCACTTCTTTTTTTCTTTGCCGAAACATAGAAATCTCTAATTTTGAAAATTTCCCCTAGTTACTTCATGTTATGCTTTTGTTTACATATTTAAAATGGCATGAAAATTGATACCATCAATAACTTTTTGTTACCCTTTGGTAGTTAATTGTAGTATTTAACACTGAAAGTAGGAATTACTGTTTGTCTGTAGTTGGAAATGGAGAAGGGTGTCAGCTTTTGTGAATTGAAACAAATCCGGTCAAGCATGTGGTTTGTGTCGGCATAACCATTTTTATTGGTTAATTAGTTTGATAGTCTTTGCTCCCTGTCACTGACCTTCATATGATATTTGGATGGATTTTACATGCTCCTATAAAAAGAGGAAGATGTTATTGATGTATTTTCCTTTTCTACAGCTTTGCCTATTTGCTATGTAATTGATCTCACTGTAATTTTTGTTTTGTTTACTCTTTTACCTAGGTCTATGGATGGATACCATCCACAGCTTCTGACAATTGGGTGATGAGCTTGGTGGACAAACGCATCAGAGGATCACAAATGGTTAATGGTTGCTTCTAAATTGGCTGAACAAACAAGATCTAAAGGAGAGCATGTGAATAACCTTGATCTTTCAAAGGAACCCATTGAAACAAGGTTACATGATAACTTTGGGTACTTGAGATTTAAATATTGAGATGCATCATTTAGAAATTCAGCTTATGATTCATCATATAGTTGTGATTTAAATTTATAGTTTACCATCATTTTGCTAATGACCCTTATGTTGACTTCCAGCTTTGCCACCAAGTGTTCACTTTCTTTTCTTTTACAATAGAATGTGGTGACATTGTTTTATTAATTATTATTATTATTATTATTATTATTATTATTTTTTTTTTTTTTTTTAGAATTTAGATTAACATTGTTGTTAACTATTACTTGTGCTTTAAATTTACAGTAAGTGGTTTGAGATGCATCATTTAGAAGTTCAATTTTTTATTCATTATATAAGCTTTGATTTTTTATCTACTGTGATGGTGTATAATTTCTGGTGTTTTCAAAGCTAAGGAGCAGCTTTTGTTGATTCCACAGGATAGCTCTTTTTCAAATTCTTGAATGTAGTCGAGTATGCACGGCTGAAATTTTGTAACTTTCCGAAGTTTTCAGCAGTTGAAATTCCTGACAATAACTTCTGGTTACTTTGGTTTGCTTATAATCACTTTGTAGATTATTTGACCATATAATGCAGCATGATGTTGGAACTTATTATATATTTACTGCATTTCAATATCGATGTTAATAATCATTAGTAAGGGATTCATCTAGGCAGCTTTCCATATATAATCACAGAATGAATGACTCAATTCCGAGTATCAATGACTCCTTAGGTCTGGCCTCCTACCCTCTTGTGGTCTGTGCAGAAACCTTGTGGTTTGATATTTTGTATTTTTTCACCAATTAATTTTAGGGTAACTGATGTACCGTGATTGCATTTAATATATGGGTTTCATGGTATTAATGTGTTCCCGTGACCCAATGGAAAGAAAAACATTTATTTTACTATCAATATCTTTCCAGCTATAAATCTCTCGCAATTAGTATTCTATACATTGTATTAATCAAAGGGAAAATCTTTAGGTGAAAGTGGTTTGATGTAACTTTCTATTTGGGCATCTGAGTGGTTTTTGGGATAAATATGCATGTAAATTATGTGACGTACATACACATTAGGAATTATTTTATTGTTATTTGTAAGTTTTGTTGCTTATGTTTTGGTATGTTGTGTTAGAGTTACAACTAGATAACAAAGTTGACAACTATCGGTCGCTAAATTGGTCCCCAGAACAGGTGTTTGGGACCAATTTAGCAACTAATTTTTTTTTTTTTTTTGTGAATTAGCTAGGAAATAACGACAAAATCATTATGAAATTTTAGCTATAGATTGGCTACAAAATTGCTACGACAATATTGTAGCTATTTAGCTAGAAAAAAGCAATTTTGAACAAAATATTACTAGGAATTAGCTACCAAACAGCTAGAACTTTTTTAAAATTAGCTATGAATTGGCTAGGAAAGATTTTCCTAACTAATTTGCTACTCAATTTATGCTACGACCAATTTAGTAGCTATTTTGTAGCTAATCTGTAGCTAAATTTGTTTGGTAGAGATTAGCTACCAAATTTGTCGTAACTAATCGCAGAATTTCTTGTAATGAACTAAAATCATAATCCGCTCATTTTTTAGGAACTAAAAGCATATTTAACTCCTTTTTTTTTATATATATATATTCAACCGATTTCTACTAATGTACAACCAATTGCTTATACAAAAGTTTTGGTTTTTAACTGGTTGCAATAGATTTACCCCTTTGCTCAATCAATTGCCATATAATCAAAGAACGTATTTTTATGAGTTTCAATTGATTGCCTATATACGAGAATCGATTTACACAAAGAATTAAATTGGCAAGGTATACTTCCACAATATCAGCATTTTGTTTATTATTGTCTCAACGTTCACTTTGAGAAAATGAGTTGTTTCCAAATTGGTTTTCAAACGTTCTGAATTTTAAAAATTATAAAATGTGATTTGGTTACACGAAAATAAAGGAACAATATTGAACAAAAAAATTGTCTATCACTCTGAAATAATTTGAGCCAAATTTTGTGAGAGATTCATCATACTCGTAAGCTTCAAGTTGTATATTTGCACTATCTAGAGTGCTTCAATTTCTTCTATTCCTTGTATCAACTCAGAAATAGGGTATGGTATCACTAGGTTAAGGACGAGGTATCTCTCTGATTAGAAAATGCATGAGGTATCCTTCTGTTGTAAATGGTGGCGCATCCTTTTGGTGTGCGGCTTTAGACTCAGAAGTGTGTGTGAGGCATCCCAGAGGCGCGGAGGAAAGTGTTATAGGTCGTTAAGGCTCTTACACGTGGGTGAGGCATCCCATAAGGCATGGTTAGAGTGCTCTATGGTGTAAAGGTATTCAAGCACCTTGACTGGGGACTGGACGTAGGTCACCTACTAGAATAAATCTGATTTGCAAGTTTTTCTTTTTTATCTCCTTTATATTTTAATTTATTATTCATCCTCTTCTTTATTGTTTCTATTATTTTTATTGTGTGAGCATTAAGTTTTAATAGAGAAATCGCTTTCGCTAAATAAATCTAGAAAATATTATAAACCTAATATTTCACTTCCTCTTGGGTAATAGTTGCCACGGCCAACATCTATCCCATCTCATTTCCATAACACGTGTTCAGGTTTTAACAATTAGACCTAGTGTGATTTTGGGTCGGGGTCAATTTATACTTTGGGTCATACCAAACCAGCATGATGTTCCACATTTTTTTAAATTTACATATTTTTATAATTAGGTAAAAGTGTAATATGTAAGACAATAACTTTTTACATAAGATAAGATAATAATATATGATGAATTTTTCGGTATCTAACCAAATTTTAGGTACTTTTTATTCTGTTTAGATGGCTCAATCAGAAGAAGTCACCTTAATTAAAATGATGCATATCATTTCAACCTTGGATAGACTTCTTTTATTATGTAAAACCATTTTTTAACTTTTGTTTTTATCTTTTAGTCCAAAGGGACCTAGTTGCAAAATATAATTAAAAGCCCTCTTAATTTTGCTTTTTTATTCTTAGATCCATATGTAGCATTTTTCCAAATCAAAACTCTCAATTTTGAAGGGTTTCTCTGAAAGAAGAAAAATCCCCCTTTCCGTGTTTATCTCTAGTTCGCTAGCCTAACCCAGCAGCTCACAGTGAGAATGGAGATTAGAGCACAAGGTTCGGTACGGCATTTGGGAGAGTCAGAGAGAAGAAGAATTTGGAAGCGAAATACCAGAACACTGCCATGTGTATCATTCCGGTTATGGTTTTCCCGAAAGCTCCTTGTTGCCGCTGCCAGCAGCAACGCCATCTTCTGACGCTTGTTGCTTGAAGAGTCTTATTCATCACTTGCCCTTGAAGAAGCCCTTTGATTATCATAAGCCTCACCACCATTGTAATAGTTCCCTCCTGAACCACTGAAACTCCCTCCTCTTCTGTTGTACATGCAAAGATAGACGATGCGCTATTGGGTGATGACGACAACGACGCCCCTTTCTCCCCCTCATCCTCAGCCAACACGTTCGCATCCAAGCTTCTTGAATAATTTATTCAGAATAACCCCCAAACTCAGCTGATAAACTCAAAAATAGAAACCCATATAAGCGTGAAAGAGAAAAACTCTTGAGAAATCTGTGAGTTTTCACCGTTTTCAGAAATCTGTTTTTAAATTTTTTATTTTTCAAGTAGGTTCTCCTTCGTCTAAAGTTGAAAGATAAAAAAATAGGGATTATTTTTAAACAAAGAATGATATTATTTTCAAGTAATAAATTAGGTGTCTCGTTAAATCTTTTTTATATGATATGAGGTGTCATCACCTAATTGATACACATATGTAGGATAAATGTTTACTTCCAAATTTGGGGTGATACCCAAGAATTCACCATAATATATTTATAATGATATTATTTATAATTTTAAAAGAGTTATTTTTAATCTCATCCATTCATTTATTTTAATATAATGGATTTATATTAATTCATTAAAGATGTCACAAGACCTTTGTTAGATTAGAATAAATGAATGAGATTAAAAATAACTCTAACTTGATCCCTTCTCTTTTATATATATATATATATATATATATATATATATATATATATATATATATATATATATATATATATTCCCAAAATCTTTAATTTTATGATTTAACTATATATAATATTTAAATTTATATATTATGTTAATATATCAAATTGACCCGATTTCGTTCGAGACATTTATCGATTCATATTAGATCGAATTAAACTAAAATCATTCTGACTTATCCTGAAACACCCTACCGCTTGCTGCTTCCCCTTCACTTCAAAAAGTGTCTATATAATTGTTTTGAATAAGAAACTTTTAAAACTTTCATATTGTATATAAATATGTATACAAGATAATAGTTTAATGTATAGACAGATTTTTTTTGTGCTCAATGTATAAATATATTTAATATACTAAAAAAGTAGCGTGTTAGTTCTGGCAAAAAAATTAAAAACAAGAAAACATCGTGTGAGAAGGTGCAAGTTATGTTGTTATAAAATGGGTTTGGACATATGACTTTGAGGCAAAATTTAGTAATGCATAAAAAGTAGGCTTTTGTTGATCTAGCTAACCTTGAGTTATGAGCTAGTCTCATTAAGTTGGTCGTCAGCCAAAACGAATAAGCTAATATTTTTTTACTTAGTGCATTATCAGTGTTTTTAGGAAATTAAATTATTTAATCTTTAATAAACATTATTATTCCGAACCGCATGTGAAGGTCCAGATACACTGGCCCAACTAACTTCGGGTCGGGCAGGTCCACTAGATGAGCCCAACAATTCAAACGCATCAGCCTTGGTCTATGAGGAGTGTCGGACACCCCCTCTAGGGGTGTTGCCCAAGCTACGATAGGAGTGGATATCGAGACACCCACTTACCCTACAATGCAATGCAGCTGACGCGACAGGGTCTCAGCCCTCTAAGGCACGCCACATCAAGAGCACAACAAGATGGCTAAGTTCATTCCCCTTTCCACACAAGGCCGATAAATGACAAATGTACAGTCATCAGTCATTCCAAATGGGCTAATCATGCTCAAAGACCCTGAAGGCATGAGAAGCCTATAAATATAGAGGCATTCACCCCTAAAGGACCAAGCCTCCATTCATTCTCCCTCTCATTCTGTTTCACCTCTCTTTGTAATTCTTAGACAAATTTCAGCACCAGAATGCCACCACAGGCATATCCCCTGCACTTTGTGCCACGTAATCGAGCACATAGGGGCCTCGACGGTTGCTTCCGAGTGCTCGGCAAACACTAGAATCCGAGAGAGAGAGACTTGTATCCTCCAATTGTTAAATATATTGGATTATTGATTTCACACTCGTTAGCTTGTATTATTGGGCCAATTGGACCATAATCGAACAATTATAATTTTTTAATTAATAATTTCATAATTAAATTGTCAACTAACTTAATATTTAGTTTTTTTTTTTAAATTTAGTTTTAGACGATCCACAACCAGAAAGAATTATGCTTGGCCCAACATTTGGCTTATGACTAAAAAATGGAGCAGTCGAGCCGAATTCACAAAATCATTTCAACACTTGTAGGCTATGGTTGAGATAGGCCCAATATACGTACCCATATTGATAGTCCGGAGAGCCTTGGTGGCAGTTTGGCATAAGGTCCGTGATAATTCGGTTTGGATTATTGGAAATGGGAATCAGGCTAGATTCTGATTAAATCGTTGGATTGAGCTGCTTGAGCAATTTCCTCAATTGGTTTCAGAGGCTATGCAGGAGGTCCAGGTCTTTGACATTGCTATGACAGTAAAGTAGTGTGTGGTTGAGGATGGCATGTCGGACTTTAAGAAGATGAGTCATCTGAAAGTTTCAGACTCGGTCATTCAGAGACTTCATGCCATGGTGCCTCCTAAGCTTGAAAATGGAGAGGATTATTTAGGGTGGGCGGGTTCTTCATCGCACGAGTTCTCTGCGAGGAATGCCTATGAGGCTATTTCCGACAACTCTTCACAGGGTAGCTCGGGCCTGTGGAATGCAATATGGAAATGCAATATGGAAATGCAATATGGTATTAAGGATTTGGGGCACTTAAAATTCTTCCTGGGTTTTGAAGTGGCTAGAAACAAAGATGGACTCTCTTTATGTCAACGAAAATATGCATTA
>JBCIVQ010000206.1:0-20752 GCA_039655645.1 Ammopiptanthus mongolicus
GCCATCAGACGCTACAAAGGTATGACAGTCAGGAACGGCATCACGTCACCAACTTACGGATGCATTTTGACAAAGATAGAGATCGATTTCGCTCTTGACCTCTTCACGAGAGTTGCAGATATTTCTTTGAGCCTTCCAACGATACCAAGATCGATACTTTTGAAAACCTAAAGCTCCAGAAATTGTCAGCAGAAGGTTGCATATTCGAATTGTCACGAACAGTATCACACCTCAAGCCTGAAGAAGGAATGTCACTCAGATAGAGATTGATCAGATCTCGACTTCTGCATGAAACAGGTAGGTATTTCTCTTATCTTTCTAAATAAAACCAAGATCACTTCATTAGGACGAGCATACCTCAAAATACGACGTTTCGGACCCTTGATTATCTGCAGCAGACGCTTGACTTCAATCTTCAGTCATTTTGCCGTTGCAGCTTTTGCACTTTTGTCTTTATTCACGCCTTTTTACTCTTTCTCTCTATTGGAGTTCCTGAAGGTTTTGTCTTCTTCTATTACAGTACTTGATGCTTCAGAACTTTATTGAAAAGGGTACCTCATTTTCTGGTCCAAATTGGTCTTTGAATATCTTAATACTTCGATTCAAAATTAATTCTCCAACCATCAAAATGGTCTGTATTCTGAGTAGACGCTTGATTAGCTTCACTGGACGCTTCTTAAAAGAGCTAAGGTGCTTGGTTATCCACTTGGCACATTCACAAGGCTATTTAACTCATAGCATTCTGACCATTTAGCGTATTATGCTTCTTTGACCCTGTTACTGGCCGAATTACGATTCGATGTCTTCATGAAACTTGTTTAATGGATATTAGCTTTAATGAGACACCGGTTTCATCCAATTCGAACACCATCAGCTCAATATATAGCCATCAGACGCTACAAAGGTATGACAGTCAGGAATGGCATCACGTCACCAAATTACGGATGCATTTTGACAAAGATAGAGATCGATTATGCTCTTGACCTCTTCACGAGAGTTGCAGATATTTCATTGAGCCTTCCAACGATACAAATAAGATCGATACTTTTGAAAACCTAATGCTCCAGAAATTGTCAGCAGAAGGTTGCATATTCGAATTGTCACGAATAGTATCACACCTCAAGCTTGAAGAAGGAATGTCACTCAGATAGAGATTGATTCAGATCTCGACATCTGCATGAAACAGGTAGGTATTTCTCTTATCTTTCTAAATAAACCAAGATCACTTCATTAGGACGAGCATACCTCAAAATATGACGTTTCGGACCCTTGATTATCTGCAGCAGACGCTTGACTTCAATCTTCAGTCATTTTGCCGTTGCAGCTTTTGGACTTTTGTCTTTATTCACACCTTTTTTCTCTTTCTCTATTGGAGTTCCTGAAGGTTTTGTCTTCTTCTATTACAGTACTTGATGCTTCAGAACTTTATTGAAAAGGGTACCTCATTTTCTGGTCCAGATTGGTCTTTGAATATCTTAATACTTCGATTCAAAATTAATTCTCCAACCATCAAAATGGTCTGTATTCTGATTAGACGCTTGATTAGCTTCACTGGACGCTTCTTAAAAGAGCTAAGGCGCTTGGTTATCCACTTGGCACATTCACAAGGCTATTTAACTCATAGCATTCTGACCACTTAGCGTATTATGCTTCTTTGACCCTGTTACTGGCCGAATTACGATTCGATGTCTTCATGAAACTTGGTAATCTGGATATTAGCTTTAATGAGACACCGGTTTCTTCCAATTCGAACACCATCAGCTCAATATATGGCCATCAGACGCTACAAAGGTATGACAGTCAGGAACGACATCACTCACCAACTTACGGATGCATTTTGACAAAGATAGAGATCGATTTCGCTCTTGACCTCTTCACGAGAGTTGCAGATATTTCTTTGAGTCTTCCAACGATACAAAGATCGATACTTTTGAAAACCTAAAGCTCCAGAAATTGTCAGCAGAAGGTTGCATATTCGAATTGTCACGAATAGTATCACACCTCATGCTTGAAGAAGGAATGTCACTCAGATAGAGATTGATTCAGATCTCGACATCTGCATGAAACAGGTAGGTATTTCTCTTATCTTTCTAAATAAACCAAGATCACTTCATTAGGACGAGCATACCTCAAAATATGACGTTTCGGACCCTTGATTATCTGCAGCAGACGCTTGACTTCAATCTTCAGTCATTTTGCCGTTGCAGCTTTTGGACTTTTGTCTTTATTCACGCCTTTTTTCTCTTTCTTCTATTGGAGTTCCTGAAGGTTTTGTCTTCTTCTATTACAGTACTTGATGCTTCAGAACTTTATTGAAAAGGGTACCTCATTTTCTGGTCCAGATTGGTCTTTGAATATCTTAATACTTCGATTCAAAATTAATTCTCCAACCATCAAAATGGTCTGTATTCTGAGTAGACGCTTGATTAGCTTCACTGGACGCTTCTTAAAAGAGCTAAGGCGCTTGGTTATCCACTTGGCACATTCACAAGGCTATTTAACTCATAGCATTCTGACCATTTAGCGTATTATGCTTCTTTGACCCTGTTACTGGCCGAATTACGATTCGATGTCTTCATGAAACTTGGTTAATCTGGATATTAGCTTTAATGAGACACCGGTTTCATCCAATTCGAACACCATCAGCTCAATATATGCCATCAGACGCTACAAAGGTATGACATCAGGAATGGCATCACGTCACCAATTACGGATGCATTTTGACAAAGATAGAGATCGATTACGCTCTTGACCTCTTCACGAGAGTTGCAGATATTTCTTTGAGCCTTCCAACGATACAAAGATCGATACTTTTGAAAACCTAAAGCTCAGAAATTGTCAGCAGAAGGTTGCATATTCGAATTGTCACGAACAGTATCACACCTCAGCTTGAAGAAGGAATTCACTCAGATAGAGATTGATTCAGATCTCGACTTCTTCATGAAACAGGTAGGTATTTCTCTTATCTTTCTAAAAAAACCAAGATCACTTCATTAGGACGAGCATACCTCAAAATACGACGTTTCGGACCCTTGATTATCTGCAGCAGACGCTTGACTTCAATCTTCAGTCATTTTGCCGTTGCAGCTTTTGCACTTTTGTCTTTATTCACGCCTTTTTTCTCTTTCTTCTATTGGAGTTCCTGAAGGTTTTGTCTTCTTCTATTACAGTACTAGATGCTTTAGAACTTTATTGAAAAGGGTACCTCATTTTCTGGTGCAGATTGGTCTTTGAATATCTTAATACTTCGATTCAAAATTAATTCTCCAACCATCAAAATGGTCTGTATTCTGAGTAGACGCTTGATTAGCTTCACTGGACGCTTCTTAAAAGAGCTAAGGCGCTTGGTTATCCACTTGGCACATTCACAAGGCTATTTAACTCATAGCATTCTGACCATTTAGCGTATTATGCTTCTTTGACCCTGTTACTGGCCGAATTACGATTCGATGTCTGCAATAAACTTGTTTATATGGATATTAGCTTTAATGAGACACCGGTTTCATCCAATTCGAACACCATCAGCTAAATATATAGCCATCAGACGCTACAAAGGTATGACAATCAGGAATGGCATCACGTCACCAAATTACGGTTGCATTTTGACAAAGATAGAGATCGATTATGCTCTTGACCTCTTCACGAGAGTTGCAGATATTTCTTTGAGCCTTCCAACGATACAAAGATCGATACTTTTGAAAACCTAAAGCTCCAAAAATTGTCAGCAGAAGGTTGCATATTCGAATTGTCACGAATAGTATCACACCTCATGCTTGAAGAAGGAATGTCACTCAGATAGAGATTGATTCAGATCTCGACATCTGCATGAAACAGGTAGGTATTTCTCTTATCTTTCTAAATAAACCAAGATCACTTCATTAGGACGAGCATACCTCAAAATATGACGTTTCGGACCCTTGATTATCTGCAGCAGACGCTTGACTTCAATCTTCAGTCATTTTGCCGTTGCAGCTTTTGGACTTTTGTCTTTATTCACGCCTTTTTTCTCTTTCTTCTATTGGAGTTCCTGAAGGTTTTGTCTTCTTCTATTACAGTACTTGATGCTTCAGAACTTTATTGAAAAGGGTACCTCATTTTCTGGTCCAGATTGGTCTTTGAATATCTTAATACTTCGATTCAAAATTAATTCTCCAACCATCAAAATGGTCTGTATTCTGAGTAGACGCTTGATTAGCTTCACTGGACGCTTCTTAAAAGAGCTAAGGCGCTTGGTTATCCACTTGGCACATTCACAAGGCTATTTAACTCATAGCATTCTGACCACTTAGCGTATTATGCTTCTTTGACCCTGTTACTGGCTGAATTACGATTCGATGTCTTCATGAAACTTGGTAATCTGGATATTAGCTTTAATGAGACACCGGTTTCATCCAATTCGAACACCATCAGCTCAATATATGGCCATCAGACGCTACAAAGGTATGACAGTCAGGAACGGCATCACGTCACCAACTTACGGATGCATTTTGACAAAGATAGAGATCGATTTCGCTCTTGACCTCTTCACGAGAGTTGCAGATATTTCTTTGAGCCTTCCAACGATACAAAGATCGATACTTTTGAAAACCTAAAGCTCCAGAAATTGTCAGCAGAAGGTTGCATATTCGAATTGTCACGAATAGTATCACACCTCATGCTTGAAGAAGGAATGTCACTCAGATAGAGATTGATTCAGATCTCGACTTCTTCATGAAACAGGTAGGTATTTCTCTTATCTTTCTAAATAAACCAAGATCACTTCATTAGGACGAGCATACCTCAAAATACGACGTTTCGGACCCTTGATTATCTGCAGCAGACGCTTGACTTCAATCTTCAGTCATTTTGCCGTTGCAGCTTTCACTTTTGTCTTTATTCACGCCTTTTTTCTCTTTCTTCTATTGGAGTTCCTGAAGGTTTTGTCTTCTTCTATTACAGTACTTGATGCTTCAGAACTTTATTGAAAAGGGTACCTCATTTTCTGGTCCAGATTGGTCTTTGAATATCTTAATACTTCGATTCAAAATTAATTCTCCAACCATCAAAATGGTCTGTATTCTGAGTAGACGCTTGATTAGCTTCACTGGACGCTTCTTAAAAGAGCTAAGGTGCTTGGTTATCCACTTGGCACATTCACAAAGCTATTTAACTCATAGCATTCTGACCATTTAGCGTATTATGCTTCTTTGACCCTGTTACTGGCCGAATTACGATTCGATGTCTTCATGAAACTTGTTTATCTGGATATTAGCTTTAATGAGACACCGGTTTCATCCAATTCGAACACCATCAGCTCAATATATGGCCATCAGACGCTACAAAGGTATGACAATCAGGAACGGCATCACGTCACCAACTTACGGATGCATTTTGACAAAGATAGAGATCGATTTCGCTCTTGACCTCTTCACGAGAGTTGCAGATATTTCTTTGAGCCTTCCAACGATACAAAGATCGATACTTTTGAAAACCTAAAGCTCCAGAAATTGTCAGCAGAAGGTTGCATATTCGATTGTCACGAATAGTATCACACCTCATGCTTGAAGAAGGAATGTCACTCAGATAGAGATTGATTCAGATCTCGACTTCTGCATGAAACAGGTAGGTATTTCTCTTATCTTTCTAAATAAACCAAGATCACTTCATTAGGACGAGCATACCTCAAAATATGACGTTTCGGACCCTTGATTATCTGCAGCAGACGCTTGACTTCAATCTTCAGTCATTTTGCCGTTGCAGCTTTTGGACTTTTGTCTTTATTCACGCCTTTTTTCTCTTTCTTCTATTGGAGTTCCTGAAGGTTTTGTCTTCTTCTATTACAGTACTTGATGCTTCAGAACTTTATTGAAAAGGGTACCTCATTTTCTGGTCCAGATTGGTCTTTGAATATCTTAATACTTCGATTCAAAATTAATTCTCCAACCATCAAAATGGTCTGTATTCTGAGTAGACGCTTGATTAGCTTCACTGGACGCTTCTTAAAAGAGCTAAGGCGCTTGGTTATCCACTTGGCACATTCACAAAGCTATTTAACTCATAGCATTCTGACCATTTAGCGTATTATGCTTCTTTGACCCTGTTACTGGCCGAATTACGATTCGATGTCTTCATGAAACTTGTTAATATGGATATTAGCTTTAATGAGACACCGGTTTCATCCAATTCGAACACCATCAGCTCAATATATGGCCATCAGACGCTACAAAGGTATGACAGTCAGGAACGCATCACGTCACCAACTTACGGATGCATTTTGACAAAGATAGAGATCGATTACGCTCTTGACCTCTTCACGAGAGTTGCAGATATTTCTTTGAGCCTTCCAATGATACAAAGATCGATACTTTTGAAAACCTAAAGCTCCAGAAATTGTCAGCACAAGGTTGCATATTCGAATTGTCACGAATAGTATCACACCTCATGCTTGAAGAAGGAATGTCACTCAGATAGAGATTGATTCAGATATCGACATTTGTATGAAACAGGTAGGTATTTCTCTTATCTTTCTAAATAAACCAAGGTCACTTCATTAGGACGAGCATACCTCAAAATACGACGTTTCGGACCCTTGATTATCAGCAGCATACACTTGACTTCAATCTTCAGTCATTTTGCCGTTGCAGCTTTTGCACTTTTGTCTTTATTCATGCCTTTTTTCTCTTTCTTCTATTGGAGTTCCTGAAGGTTTTGTCTTCTTCTATTACAGTACTTGATGCTTCAGAACTTTATTGAAAAGGGTACCTCATTTTCTGGTCCAGATTGGTCTTTGAATATCTTAATACTTCGATTCAAAATTAATTCTCCAACCATCAAAATGGTCTGTATTCTGAGTAGACGCTTGATTAGCTTCACTGGACACTTCTTAAAAGAGCTAAGGCGCTTGGTTATCCACTTGGCACATTCACAAGGCTATTTAACTCATAGCATTCTGACCATTTAGCGTATTATGCTTCTTTGACCCTGTTACTGCCGAATTACGATTCGATGTCTTCATGAAACTTGGTAATCTGGATATTAGCTTTAATGAAACTTTCTTTATATTCGAACACCAGCTTTAATGGCCATCAGACGCTACAAAGGTATGACAATCAGGAACGGCATCACGTCACCAACTTACGGATGCATTTTGACAAAGATAGAGATCGATTTCGCTCTTGACCTCTTCACGAGAGTTGCAGATATTTCTTTGAGCCTTCCAACGATACAAAGATCGATACTTTTGAAAACCTAAAGCTCCAGAAATTGTCAGCAGAAGGTTGCATATTCGATTGTCACGAACAGTATCACACCTCATGCTTGAAGAAGGAATGTCACTCAGATAGAGATTGAATCAGATCTCGACATCTTCATGCAACAGGTAGGTATTTCCCTTATCTTTCTAAAAAAACCAAGATCACTTCATTAGGACGAGCGTACCTCAAAATACGACGTTTCGGACCCTTGATTATCTGCAGCAGACGCTTGACTTCAATCTTCAGTCATTTTGCCGTTGCAGCTTTTGACTTTTGTCTTTATTCACGCCTTTTTTCTCTTTCTTCTATTGGAGTTCCTGAAGGTTTTGTCTTCTTCTATTACAGTACTTGATACTTCAGAACTTTATTGAAAAGGGTACCTCATTTTCTGGTCCAGATTGGTCTTTGAATATCTTCATACTTCGATTCAAAATTAATTCTCCAACCATCAAAATGGTCTGTATTCTGAGTAGACGCTTGATTAGCCTCACTGGACGCTTCTTAAAAGAGCTAAGGCGCTTGGTTATCCACTTGGCACATTCACAAGGCTATTTAACTCATAGCATTCTGACCATTTAGCGTATTATGCTTCTTTGACCCTGTTACTGGCCGAATTACGATTCGATGTCTTCATTAAACTTGTGTATATGGATATTAGCTTTAATGAGACACCGGTTAGAAAGGTATGACAATCAGGAATGGCATCGCGTCACCAAATTACGGTTGCATTTTGACAAAGATAGATATCGATTATGCTCATGACCTCTTCACGAGAGTTGCAGATATTTCTTTGAGCCTTCCAACGATACAAAGATCGATACTTTTGAAAACCTAAAGCTCCAAAAATTGTCAGCAGAAGGTTGCATATTCGAATTGTCACGAATAGTATCACACCTCATGCTTGAAGAAGGAATGTCACTCAGATAGAGATTGATTCAGATCTCGACATCTGCATGAAACAGGTAGGTATTTCTCTTATCTTTCTAAATAAACCAAGATCACTTCATTAGGACGAGCATACCTCAAAATACGACGTTTCGGACCCTTGATTATCGGCAGCAGACGCTTGACTTCAATCTTCAGTCTTTTTGCCGTTGCAGCTTTTGGACTTTTGTCTTTATTCACGCCTTTTTTCTCTTTCTTCTATTGGAGTTCCTGAAGGTTTTGTCTTCTTCTATTACAGTACTTGATGCTTCAGAACTTTATTGAAAAGGGTACCTCATTTTCTGGTCCAGATTGGTCTTTGAATATCTTCATACTTCGATTCAAAATTAATTCTCCAACCATCAAAATGGTCTGTATTCTGAGTAGACGCTTGATTAGCCTCACTGGACGCTTCTTAAAAGAGCTAAGGCGCTTGGTTATCCACTTGGCACATTCACAAGGCTATAACTCGTAGCATTCTGACCATTTAGCGTATTATGCTTCTTTGACCCTGTTTATATGGATATTAGCTTTAATGAGACACCGGTTTCATCCAATTCGAACACCATCAGCTCAATATATGGCCATCAGACGCTACAAAGGTATGACAGTCAGGAACGGCATCACGTCACCAACTTACGGATGCATTTTAACAAAGATGGAGATCGATTTCGCTATTGACCTCTTCACGAGAGTTGTATATATTTCTTTGAGCCTTCAAACAATACCAAGATCGATACTTTTGAAAACCTAAAGCTCCAGAAATTGTCAGCAGAAGGTTTCATATTCGAATTGTCATGAATAGTATCACACCTCATGCTTGAAGAAGGAATGTCACTCAGATAGAGATTGATTCAGATCTCGACATCTGCATGAAACAGGTAGGTATTTCTCTTATCTTTCTAAATAAACCAAGATCACTTCATTAGGACGAGCATACCTCAAAATATGACGTTTCGGACCCTTGATTATCGCAGCAGACGCTTGACTTCAATCTTCAGTCATTTTGCCGTTGCAGCTTTTGGACTTTTGTCTTTATTCACGCCTTTTTTCTCTTTCTTCTATTGGAGTTCCTGAAGGTTTTGTCTTCTTCTATTACAGTACTTGATGCTTCAGAAATTTATTGAAAAGAGTGCCTCAGTTTCTGGTCAAGATTGGTCTTTGAATATCTTAATACTTCGATTCAAAATTAATTCTCCAACCATCAAAATGGTCTGTATTCTGAGTAGACGCTTGATTAGCTTCACTGGACGCTTCTTAAAAGAGCTAAGGCGCTTGGTTATCCACTTGGCACATTCACAAGGCTATTTAACTCATAGCATTCTGACCATTTAGCGTATTATGCTTCTTTGACCCTGTTACTGGCCGAATTACGATTCGATGTCTTCATGAAACTTGGTAATCTGGATATTAGCTTTAATGAGACACCGTTTTCATCCAATTCGAACACCATCAGCTCAATATATGGCCATCAGACGCTACAAAGGTATGACAGTCAGGAACGGCATCACGTCACCAACTTACGGATGCATTTTGACAAAGATAGAGATCGATTTCGCTCTTGACCTCTTCACGAGAGTTGCAGATATTTCTTTGAGCCTTCCAACGATACAAAGATCGATACTTTTGAAAACCTAAAGCTCCAGAAATTGTCAGCAGAAGGTTGCATATTCGAATTGTCACGAATAGTATCACACCTCATGCTTGAAGAAGGAATGTCACTCAGATAGAGATTGATTCAGATCTCGACTTCTGCATGAAACAGGTAGGTATTTCTCTTATCTTTCTAAATAAACCAAGATCACTTCATTAGGACGAGCATACCTCAAAATACGACGTTTCGGACCCTTGATTATCGGCAGCAGACGCTTGACTTCAATCTTCAGTCATTTTGCCGTTGCAGCTTTTGCACTTTTGTCTTTATTCACGCCTTTTTTCTCTTTCTTCTATTGGAGTTCCTGAAGGTTTTGTCTTCTTCTATTACAGTACTTGATGCTTCAGAACTTTATTGAAAAGGGTACCTCATTTTCTGGTCCAGATTGGTCTTTGAATATCTTCATACTTCGATTCAAAATTAATTCTCCAACCATCAAAATGGTCTGTATTCTGAGTAGACGCTTGATTAGCCTCACTGGACGCTTCTTAAAAGAGCTAAGGCGCTTGGTTATCCACTTGGCACATTCACAAGGCTATTTAACTCATAGCATTCTGACCATTTAGCGTATTATGCTTCTTTGACCCTGTTACTGGCCGAATTACGATTCGATGTCTTCATGAAACTTGGTAATCTGGATATTAGCTTTAATGAGACACCGGTTTCATCCAATTCGAACACCATCAGCTCAATATATGGCCATCAGACGCTACAAAGGTATGACAGTCAGAAACGGCATCACGTCACCAACTTACGGATGCATTTTGACAAAGATAGAGATCGATTACGCTCTTGACCTCTTCACGAGAGTTGCAGATATTTCTTTGAGCCTTCCAACGATACAAAGATCGATACTTTTGAAAACCTAAAGCTCCAGAAATTGTCAGCAGAAGGTTGCATATTCGAATTGTCACGAATAGTATCACACCTCATGCTTGAAGAAGGAATGTCACTCAGATAGAGATTGATTCAGATCTCGACATCTTCATGAAACAGGTAGGTATTTCTCTTATCTTTCTAAATAAACCAAGATCACTTCATTAGGACGAGCATACCTCAAAATATGACGTTTCGGACCCTTGATTATCTGCAGCAGACGCTTGACTTCAATCTTCAGTCATTTTGCCGTTGCAGCTTTTGGACTTTTGTCTTTATTCACGCCTTTTTTCTCTTTCTTCTATTGGAGTTCCTGAAGGTTTTGTCTTCTTCTATTACAGTACTTGATGCTTCAGAACTTTATTGAAAAGGGTACCTCATTTTCTGGTCCAGATTGGTCTTTGAATATCTTAATACTTCGATTCAAAATTAATTCTCCAACCATCAAAATGGTCTGTATTCTGAGTAGACGCTTGATTAGCTTCACTGGACGCTTCTTAAAAGAGCTAAGGCGCTTGGTTATCCACTTGGCACATTCACAAAGCTATTTAACTCATAGCATTCTGACCATTTAGCGTATTATGCTTCTTTGACCCTGTTACTGGCCGAATTACGATTCGATGTCTTCATGAAACTTGTTAATCTGGATATTAGCTTTAATGAGACACCGGTTTCATCCAATTCGAACACCATCAGCTCAATATATGGCCATCAGACGCTACAAAGGTATGACAGTCAGGAACGGCATCACGTCACCAACTTACGGATGCATTTTGACAAAGATAGAGATCGATTACGCTCTTGACCTCTTCACGAGAGTTGCAGATATTTCTTTGAGCCTTCCAACGATACAAAGATCGATACTTTTGAAAACCTAAAGCTCCAGAAATTGTCAGCAGAAGGTTGCATATTCGAATTGTCACGAATAGTATCACACCTCATGCTTGAAGAAGGAATGTCACTCAGATAGAGATTGATTCAGATCTCGACATCTGCATGAAACAGGTAGGTATTTCTCTTATCTTTCTAAATAAACCAAGATCACTTCATTAGGACGAGCATACCTCAAAATATGACGTTTCGGACCCTTGATTATCTGCAGCAGACGCTTGACTTCAATCTTCAGTCATTTTGCCGTTGCAGCTTTTGGACTTTTGTCTTTATTCACGCCTTTTTTCTCTTTCTTCTATTGGAGTTCCTGAAGGTTTTGTCTTCTTCTATTACAGTACTTGATGCTTCAGAACTTTATTGAAAAGGGTACCTCATTTTCTGGTCCAGATTGGTCTTTGAATATCTTAATACTTCGATTCAAAATTAATTCTCCAACCATCAAAATGGTCTGTATTCTGAGTAGACGCTTGATTAGCTTCACTGGACGCTTCTTAAAAGAGCTAAGGCGCTTGGTTATCCACTTGGCACATTCACAAAGCTATTTAACTCATAGCATTCTGACCATTTAGCGTATTATGCTTCTTTGACCCTGTTACTGGCCGAATTACGATTCGATGTCTTCATGAAACTTGTAATCTGGATATTAGCTTTAATGAGACACCGGTTTCATCCAATTCGAACACCATCAGCTCAATATATGGCCATCACGCTACAAAGGTATGACAGTCAGGAACGGCATCACGTCACCAACTTACGGATGCATTTTGACAAAGATAGAGATCGATTACGCTCTTGACCTCTTCACGAGAGTTGCAGATATTTCTTTGAGTCTTCCAACGATACAAAGATCGATACTTTTGAAAACCTAAAGCTCCAGAAATTGTCAGCAGAAGGTTGCATATTCGAATTGTCACGAATAGTATCACACCTCATGCTTGAAGAAGGAATGTCACTCAGATAGAGATTGATTCAGATCTCGACATCTGCATGAAACAGGTAGGTATTTCTCTTATCTTTCTAAATAAACCAAGATCACTTCATTAGGACGAGCATACCTCAAAATATGACGTTTCGGACCCTTGATTATCTGCAGCAGACGCTTGACTTCAATCTTCAGTCATTTTGCCGTTGCAGCTTTTGGACTTTTGTCTTTATTCACGCCTTTTTTCTCTTTCTTCTATTGGAGTTCCTGAAGGTTTTGTCTTCTTCTATTACAGTACTTGATGCTTCAGAACTTTATTGAAAAGGGTACCTCATTTTCTGGTCCAGATTGGTCTTTGAATATCTTAATACTTCGATTCAAAATTAATTCTCCAACCATCAAAATGGTCTGTATTCTGAGTAGACGCTTGATTAGCTTCACTGGACGCTTCTTAAAAGAGCTAAGGCGCTTGGTTATCCACTTGGCACATTCACAAAGCTATTTAACTCATAGCATTCTGACCATTTAGCGTATTATGCTTCTTTGACCCTGTTACTGGCCGAATTACGATTCGATGTCTTCATGAAACTTGGTAATCTGGATATTAGCTTTAATGAGACACCGGTTTCATCCAATTCGAACACCATCAGCTCAATATATGGCCATCAGACGCTACAAAGGTATGACAGTCAGAAACGGCATCACGTCACCAACTTACGGATGCATTTTGACAAAGATAGAGATCGATTACGCTCTTGACCTCTTCACGAGAGTTGCAGATATTTCTTTGAGTCTTCCAACGATACAAAGATCGATACTTTTGAAAACCTAAAGCTCCAGAAATTGTCAGCAGAAGGTTGCATATTCGAATTGTCACGAATAGTATCACACCTCATGCTTGAAGAAGGAATGTCACTCAGATAGAGATTGATTCAGATCTCGACATCTACATGAAACAGGTAGGTATTTCTCTTATCTTTCTAAATAAACCAAGATCACTTCATTAGGACGAGCATACCTCAAAATATGACGTTTCGGACCCTTGATTATCTGCAGCAGACGCTTGACTTCAATCTTCAGTCATTTTGCCGTTGCAGCTTTTGGACTTTTGTCTTTATTCACGCCTTTTTTCTCTTTCTTCTATTGGAGTTCCTGAAGGTTTTGTCTTCTTCTATTACAGTACTTGATGCTTCAGAACTTTATTGAAAAGGGTACCTCATTTTCTGGTCCAGATTGGTCTTTGAATATCTTAATACTTCGATTCAAAATTAATTCTCCAACCATCAAAATGGTCTGTATTCTGAGTAGACGCTTGATTAGCTTCACTGGACGCTTCTTAAAAGAGCTAAGGCGCTTGGTTATCCACTTGGCACATTCACAAAGCTATTTAACTCATAGCATTCTGACCATTTAGCGTATTATGCTTCTTTGACCCTGTTACTGGCCGAATTACGATTCGATGTCTTCATGAAACTTGGTAATCTGGATATTAGCTTTAATGAGACACCGGTTTCATCCAATTCGAACACCATCAGCTCAATATATGGCCATCAGACGCTACAAAGGTATGACAGTCAGAAACGGCATCACGTCACCAACTTACGGATGCATTTTGACAAAGATAGAGATCGATTACGCTCTTGACCTCTTCACGAGAGTTGCAGATATTTCTTTGAGTCTTCCAACGATACAAAGATCGATACTTTTGAAAACCTAAAGCTCCAGAAATTGTCAGCAGAAGGTTGCATATTCGAATTGTCACGAATAGTATCACACCTCATGCTTGAAGAAGGAATGTCACTCAGATAGAGATTGATTCAGATCTCGACATCTACATGAAACAGGTAGGTATTTCTCTTATCTTTCTAAATAAACCAAGATCACTTCATTAGGACGAGCATACCTCAAAATATGACGTTTCGGACCCTTGATTATCTGCAGCAGACGCTTGACTTCAATCTTCAGTCATTTTGCCGTTGCAGCTTTTGGACTTTTGTCTTTATTCACGCCTTTTTCTCTCTTTCTTCTATTGGAGTTCCTGAAGGTTTTGTCTTCTTCTATTACAGTACTTGATGCTTCAGAACTTTATTGAAAAGGGTACCTCATTTTCTGGTCCAGATTGGTCTTTGAATATCTTAATACTTCGATTCAAAATTAATTCTCCAACCATCAAAATGGTCTGTATTCTGATTAGACGCTTGATTAGCTTCACTGGACGCTTCTTAAAAGAGCTAAGGCGCTAGGTTATCCACTTGGCACATTCACAAAGCTATTTAACTCATAGCATTCTGACCATTTAGCGTATTATGCTTCTTTGACCCTGTTACTGGCCGAATTACGATTCGATGTCATCATGAAACTTGGTAATCTGGATATTAGCTTTAATGAGACACCGGTTTCATCCAATTCGAACACCATCAGCTCAATATATGGCCATCAGACGCTACAAAGGTATGACAGTCAGAAATGGCATCACGTCACCAACTTACGGATGCATTTTGACAAAGATAGAGATCGATTACGCTCTTGACCTCTTCACGAGAGTTGCAGATATTTCTTTGAGTCTTCCAACGATACAAAGATCGATACTTTTGAAAACCTAAAGCTCCAGAAATTGTCAGCGGAAGGTTGCATATTCGAATTGTCACGAATAGTATCACACCTCATGCTTGAAGAAGGAATGTCACTCAGATAGAGATTGATTCAGATCTCGACATCTACATGAAACAGGTAGGTATTTCTCTTATCTTTCTAAATAAACCAAGATCACTTCATTAGGACGAGCATACCTCAAAATATGACGTTTCGGACCCTTGATTATCTGCAGCAGACGCTTGACTTCAATCTTCAGTCATTTTGCCGTTGCAGCTTTTGGACTTTTGTCTTTATTCACGCCTTTTTTCTCTTTCTTCTATTGGAGTTCCTGAAGGTTTTGTCTTCTTCTATTACAGTACTTGATGCTTCAGAACTTTATTGAAAAGGGTACCTCATTTTCTGGTCCAGATTGGTCTTTGAATATCTTAATACTTCGATTCAAAATTAATTCTCCAACCATCAAAATGGTCTGTATTCTGATTAGACGCTTGATTAGCTTCACTGGACGCTTCTTAAAAGAGCTAAGGCGCTTGGTTATCCACTTGGCACATTCACAAAGCTATTTAACTCATAGCATTCTGACCATTTAGCGTATTATGCTTCTTTGACCCTGTTACTGGCCGAATTACGATTCGATGTCTTCATGAAACTTGGTAATCTGGATATTAGCTTTAATGAGACACCGGTTTCATCCAATTCGAACACCATCAGCTCAATATATGGCCATCAGACGCTACAAAGGTATGACAGTCAGAAACGGCATCACGTCACCAACTTACGGATGCATTTTGACAAAGATAGAGATCGATTACGCTCTTGACCTCTTCACGAGAGTTGCAGATATTTCTTTGAGTCTTCCAACGATACAAAGATCGATACTTTTGAAAACCTAAAGCTCCAGAAATTGTCAGCGGAAGGTTGCATATTCGAATTGTCACGAATAGTATCACACCTCATGCTTGAAGAAGGAATGTCACTCAGATAGAGATTGATTCAGATCTCGACATCTACATGAAACAGGTAGGTATTTCTCTTATCTTTCTAAATAAACCAAGATCACTTCATTAGGACGAGCATACCTCAAAATATGACGTTTCGGACCCTTGATTATCTGCAGCAGACGCTTGACTTCCATCTTCAGTCATTTTGCCGTTGCAGCTTTTGGACTTTTGTCTTTATTCACGCCTTTTTTCTCTTTCTTCTATTGGAGTTCCTGAAGGTTTTGTCTTCTTCTATTACAGTACTTGATGCTTCAGAACTTTATTGAAAAGGGTACCTCATTTTCTGGTCCAGATTGGTCTTTGAATATCTTAATACTTCGATTCAAAATTAATTCTCCAACCATCAAAATGGTCTGTATTCTGATTAGACACTTGATTAGCTTCACTGGACGCTTCTTAAAAGAGCTAAGGCGCTAGGTTATCCACTTGGCACATTCACAAAGCTATTTAACTCATAGCATTCTGACCATTTAGCGTATTATGCTTCTTTGACCCTGTTACTGGCCGAATTACGATTCGATGTCATCATGAAACTTGGTAATCTGGATATTAGCTTTAATGAGACACCGGTTTCATCCAATTCGAACACCATCAGCTCAATATATGGCCATCAGACGCTACAAAGGTATGACAGTCAGAAATGGCATCACGTCACCAACTTACGGATGCATTTTGACAAAGATAGAGATCGATTACGCTCTTGACCTCTTCACGAGAGTTGCAGATATTTCTTTGAGTCTTCCAACGATACAAAGATCGATACTTTTGAAAACCTAAAGCTCCAGAAATTGTCAGCGGAAGGTTGCATATTCGAATTGTCACGAATAGTATCACACCTCATGCTTGAAGAAGGAATGTCACTCAGATAGAGATTGATTCAGATCTCGACATCTGCATGAAACAGGTAGGTATTTCTCTTATCTTTCTAAATAAACCAAGATCACTTCATTAGGACGAGCATACCTCAAAATATGACGTTTCGGACCCTTGATTATCTGCAGCAGACGCTTGACTTCCATCTTCAGTCATTTTGCCGTTGCAGCTTTTGGACTTTTGTCTTTATTCACGCCTTTTCTCTCTTTCTTCTATTGGAGTTCCTGAAGGTTTTGTCTTCTTCTATTACAGTACTTGATGCTTCAGAACTTTATTGAAAAGGGTACCTCATTTTCTGGTCCAGATTGGTCTTTGAATATCTTAATACTTCGATTCAAAATTAATTCTCCAACCATCAAAATGGTCTGTATTCTGATTAGACACTTGATTAGCTTCACTGGACGCTTCTTAAAAGAGCTAAGGCGCTAGGTTATCCACTTGGCACATTCACAAAGCTATTTAACTCATAGCATTCTGACCATTTAGCGTATTATGCTTCTTTGACCCTGTTACTGGCCGAATTACGATTCGATGTCATCATGAAACTTGGTAATCTGGATATTAGCTTTAATGAGACACCGGTTTCATCCAATTCGAACACCATCAGCTCAATATATGGCCATCAGACGCTACAAAGGTATGACAGTCAGAAACGGCATCACGTCACCAACTTACGGATGCATTTTGACAAAGATAGAGATCGATTACGCTCTTGACCTCTTCACGAGAGTTGCAGATATTTCTTTGAGTCTTCCAACGATACAAAGATCGATACTTTTGAAAACCTAAAGCTCCAGAAATTGTCAGCGGAAGGTTGCATATTCGAATTGTCACGAATAGTATCACACCTCATGCTTGAAGAAGGAATGTCACTCAGATAGAGATTGATTCAGATCTCGACATCTGCATGAAACAGGTAGGTATTTCTCTTATCTTTCTAAATAAACCAAGATCACTTCATTAGGACGAGCATACCTCAAAATATGACGTTTCGGACCCTTGATTATCTGCAGCAGACGCTTGACTTCCATCTTCAGTCATTTTGCCGTTGCAGCTTTTGGACTTTTGTCTTTATTCACGCCTTTTTTCTCTTTCTTCTATTGGAGTTCCTGAAGGTTTTGTCTTCTTCTATTACAGTACTTGATGCTTCAGAACTTTATTGAAAAGGGTACCTCATTTTCTGGTCCAGATTGGTCTTTGAATATCTTAATACTTCGATTCAAAATTAATTCTCCAACCATCAAAATGGTCTGTATTCTGATTAGACGCTTGATTAGCTTCACTGGACGCTTCTTAAAAGAGCTAAGGCGCTAGGTTATCCACTTGGCATATTCACAAAGCTATTTAACACATAGCATTCTGACCATTTAGCGTATTATGCTTCTTTGACCCTGTTACTGGCCGAATTACGATTCGATGTCTTCATGAAACTTGGTAATCTGGATATTAGCTTTAATGAGACACCGGTTTCATCCAATTCGAACACCATCAGCTCAATATATGGCCATCAGACGCTACAAAGGTATGACAGTCAGAAATGGCATCACGTCACCAACTTACGGATGCATTTTGACAAAGATAGAGATCGATTACGCTCTTGACCTCTTCACGAGAGTTGCAGATATTTCTTTGAGTCTTCCAACGATACAAAGATCGATACTTTTGAAAACCTAAAGCTCCAGAAATTGTCAGCGGAAGGTTGCATATTCGAATTGTCACGAATAGTATCACACCTCATGCTTGAAGAAGGAATGTCACTCAGATAGAGATTGATTCAGATCTCGACATCTACATGAAACAGGTAGGTATTTCTCTTATCTTTCTAAATAAACCAAGATCACTTCATTAGGACGAGCATACCTCAAAATATGACGTTTCGGACCCTTGATTATCTGCAGCAGACGCTTGACTTCAATCTTCAGTCATTTTGCCGTTGCAGCTTTTGGACTTTTGTCTTTATTCACGCCTTTTTTCTCTTTCTTCTATTGGAGTTCCTGAAGGTTTTGTCTTCTTCTATTACAGTACTTGATGCTTCAGAACTTTATTGAAAAGGGTACCTCATTTTCTGGTCCAGATTGGTCTTTGAATATCTTAATACTTCGATTCAAAATTAATTCTCCAACCATCAAAATGGTCTGTATTCTGATTAGACGCTTGATTAGCTTCACTGGACGCTTCTTAAAAGAGCTAAGGCGCTAGGTTATCCACTTGGCACATTCACAAAGCTATTTAACTCATAGCATTCTGACCATTTAGCGTATTATGCTTCTTTGACCCTGTTACTGGCCGAATTACGATTCGATGTCTTCATGAAACTTGGTAATCTGGATATTAGCTTTAATGAGACACCGGTTTCATCCAATTCGAACACCATCAGCTCAATATATGGCCATCAGACGCTACAAAGGTATGACAGTCAGAAACGGCATCACGTCACCAACTTACGGATGCATTTTGACAAAGATAGAGATCGATTACGCTCTTGACCTCTTCACGAGAGTTGCAGATATTTCTTTGAGTCTTCCAACGATACAAAGATCGATACTTTTGAAAACCTAAAGCTCCAGAAATTGTCAGCGGAAGGTTGCATATTCGAATTGTCACGAATAGTATCACACCTCATGCTTGAAGAAGGAATGTCACTCAGATAGAGATTGATTCAGATCTCGACATCTACATGAAACAGGTAGGTATTTCTCTTATCTTTCTAAATAAACCAAGATCACTTCATTAGGACGAGCATACCTCAAAATATGACGTTTCGGACCCTTGATTATCTGCAGCAGACGCTTGACTTCCATCTTCAGTCATTTTGCCGTTGCAGCTTTTGGACTTTTGTCTTTATTCACGCCTTTTCTCTCTTTCTTCTATTGGAGTTCCTGAAGGTTTTCTCTTCTTCTATTACAGTACTTGATGCTTCAGAACTTTATTGAAAAGGGTACCTCATTTTCTGGTCCAGATTGGTCTTTGAATATCTTAATACTTCGATTCAAAATTAATTCTCCAACCATCAAAATGGTCTGTATTCTGATTAGACACTTGATTAGCTTCACTGGACGCTTCTTAAAAGAGCTAAGGCGCTAGGTTATCCACTTGGCACATTCACAAAGCTATTTAACTCATAGCATTCTGACCATTTAGCGTATTATGCTTCTTTGACCCTGTTACTGGCCGAATTACGATTCGATGTCTTCATGAAACTTGGTAATCTGGATATTAGCTTTAATGAGACACCGGTTTCATCCAATTCGAACACCATCAGCTCAATATATGGCCATCAGACGCTACAAAGGTATGACAGTCAGAAACGGCATCACGTCACCAACTTACGGATGCATTTTGACAAAGATAGAGATCGATTACGCTCTTGACCTCTTCACGAGAGTTGCAGATATTTCTTTGAGTCTTCCAACGATACAAAGATCGATACTTTTGAAAACCTAAAGCTCCAGAAATTGTCAGCGGAAGGTTGCATATTCGAATTGTCACGAATAGTATCACACCTCATGCTTGAAGAAAGAATGTCACTCAGATAGAGATTGATTCAGATCTCGACATCTACATGAAACAGGTAGGTATTTCTCTTATCTTTCTAAATAAACCAAGATCACTTCATTAGGACGAGCATACCTGAAAATATGACGTTTCAGACCCTTGATTATCTGCAGCAGACGCTTGACTTCCATCTTCAGTCATTTTGCCGTTGCAGCTTTTGGACTTTTGTCTTTATTCACGCCTTTTTTCTCTTTCTTCTATTGGAGTTCCTGAAGGTTTTGTCTTCTTC
>JBCIVQ010000207.1:0-20000 GCA_039655645.1 Ammopiptanthus mongolicus
TATTACAGTACTTGATGCTTCAGAACTTTATTGAAAAGGGTACCTCATTTTCTGGTCCAGATTGGTCTTTGAATATCTTAATACTTCGATTCAAAATTAATTCTCCAACCATCAAAATGGTCTGTATTCTGATTAGACGCTTGATTAGCTTCACTGGACGCTTCTTAAAAGAGCTAAGGCGCTAGGTTATCCACTTGGCACATTCACAAAGCTATTTAACTCATAGCATTCTGACCATTTAGCGTATTATGCTTCTTTGACCCTGTTACTGGCCGAATTACGATTCGATGTCTTCATGAAACTTGGTAATCTGGATATTAGCTTTAATGAGACACCGGTTTCATCCAATTCGAACACCATCAGCTCAATATATGGCCATCAGACGCTACAAAGGTATGACAGTCAGAAACGGCATCACGTCACCAACTTACGGATGCATTTTGACAAAGATAGAGATCGATTACGCTCTTGACCTCTTCACGAGAGTTGCAGATATTTCTTTGAGTCTTCCAACGATACAAAGATCGATACTTTTGAAAACCTAAAGCTCCAGAAATTGTCAGCGGAAGGTTGCATATTCGAATTGTCACGAATAGTATCACACCTCATGCTTGAAGAAGGAATGTCACTCAGATAGAGATTGATTCAGATCTCGACATCTACATGAAACAGGTAGGTATTTCTCTTATCTTTCTAAATAAACCAAGATCACTTCATTAGGACGAGCATACCTCAAAATATGACGTTTCGGACCCTTGATTATCTGCAGCAGACGCTTGACTTCAATCTTCAGTCATTTTGCCGTTGCAGCTTTTGGACTTTTGTCTTTATTCACGCCTTTTCTCTCTTTCTTCTATTGGAGTTCCTGAAGGTTTTGTCTTCTTCTATTACAGTACTTGATGCTTCAGAACTTTATTGAAAAGGGTACCTCATTTTCTGGTCCAGATTGGTCTTTGAATATCTTAATACTTCGATTCAAAATTAATTCTCCAACCATCAAAATGGTCTGTATTCTGATTAGACACTTGATTAGCTTCACTGGACGCTTCTTAAAAGAGCTAAGGCGCTAGGTTATCCACTTGGCACATTCACAAAGCTATTTAACTCATAGCATTCTGACCATTTAGCGTATTATGCTTCTTTGACCCTGTTACTGGCCGAATTACGATTCGATGTCTTCATGAAACTTGGTAATCTGGATATTAGCTTTAATGAGACACCGGTTTCATCCAATTCGAACACCATCAGCTCAATATATGGCCATCAGACGCTACAAAGGTATGACAGTCAGAAACGGCATCACGTCACCAACTTACGGATGCATTTTGACAAAGATAGAGATCGATTACGCTCTTGACCTCTTCACGAGAGTTGCAGATATTTCTTTGAGTCTTCCAACGATACAAAGATCGATACTTTTGAAAACCTAAAGCTCCAGAAATTGTCAGCGGAAGGTTGCATATTCGAATTGTCACGAATAGTATCACACCTCATGCTTGAAGAAGGAATGTCACTCAGATAGAGATTGATTCAGATCTCGACATCTACATGAAACAGGTAGGTATTTCTCTTATCTTTCTAAATAAACCAAGATCACTTCATTAGGACGAGCATACCTCAAAATATGACGTTTCGGACCCTTGATTATCTGCAGCAGACGCTTGACTTCCATCTTCAGTCATTTTGCCGTTGCAGCTTTTGGACTTTTGTCTTTATTCACGCCTTTTTTCTCTTTCTTCTATTGGAGTTCCTGAAGGTTTTGTCTTCTTCTATTACAGTACTTGATGCTTCAGAACTTTATTGAAAAGGGTACCTCATTTTCTGGTCCAGATTGGTCTTTGAATATCTTAATACTTCGATTCAAAATTAATTCTCCAACCATCAAAATGGTCTGTATTCTGATTAGACGCTTGATTAGCTTCACTGGACGCTTCTTAAAAGAGCTAAGGCGCTAGGTTATCCACTTGGCACATTCACAAAGCTATTTAACTCATAGCATTCTGACCATTTAGCGTATTATGCTTCTTTGACCCTGTTACTGGCCGAATTACGATTCGATGTCTTCATGAAACTTGGTAATCTGGATATTAGCTTTAATGAGACACCGGTTTCATCCAATTCGAACACCATCAGCTCAATATATGGCCATCAGACGCTACAAAGGTATGACAGTCAGAAACGGCATCACGTCACCAACTTACGGATGCATTTTGACAAAGATAGAGATCGATTACGCTCTTGACCTCTTCACGAGAGTTGCAGATATTTCTTTGAGTCTTCCAACGATACAAAGATCGATACTTTTGAAAACCTAAAGCTCCAGAAATTGTCAGCGGAAGGTTGCATATTCGAATTGTCACGAATAGTATCACACCTCATGCTTGAAGAAGGAATGTCACTCAGATAGAGATTGATTCAGATCTCGACATCTACATGAAACAGGTAGGTATTTCTCTTATCTTTCTAAATAAACCAAGATCACTTCATTAGGACGAGCATACCTCAAAATATGACGTTTCGGACCCTTGATTATCTGCAGCAGACGCTTGACTTCCATCTTCAGTCATTTTGCCGTTGCAGCTTTTGGACTTTTGTCTTTATTCACGCCTTTTCTCTCTTTCTTCTATTGGAGTTCCTGAAGGTTTTGTCTTCTTCTATTACAGTACTTGATGCTTCAGAACTTTATTGAAAAGGGTACCTCATTTTCTGGTCCAGATTGGTCTTTGAATATCTTAATACTTCGATTCAAAATTAATTCTCCAACCATCAAAATGGTCTGTATTCTGATTAGACGCTTGATTAGCTTCACTGGACGCTTCTTAAAAGAGCTAAGGCGCTAGGTTATCCACTTGGCACATTCACAAAGCTATTTAACTCATAGCATTCTGACCATTTAGCGTATTATGCTTCTTTGACCCTGTTACTGGCCGAATTACGATTCGATGTCTTCATGAAACTTGGTAATCTGGATATTAGCTTTAATGAGACACCGGTTTCATCCAATTCGAACACCATCAGCTCAATATATGGCCATCAGACGCTACAAAGGTATGACAGTCAGAAACGGCATCACGTCACCAACTTACGGATGCATTTTGACAAAGATAGAGATCGATTACGCTCTTGACCTCTTCACGAGAGTTGCAGATATTTCTTTGAGTCTTCCAACGATACAAAGATCGATACTTTTGAAAACCTAAAGCTCCAGAAATTGTCAGCGGAAGGTTGCATATTCGAATTGTCACGAATAGTATCACACCTCATGCTTGAAGAAGGAATGTCACTCAGATAGAAATTGATTCAGATCTCGACATCTACATGAAACAGGTAGGTATTTCTCTTATCTTTCTAAATAAACCAAGATCACTTCATTAGGACGAGAATACCTCAAAATATGACGTTTCGGACCCTTGATTATCTGCAGCAGACGCTTGACTTCCATCTTCTGTCATTTTGCCATTGCAGCTTTTGGACTTTTGTCTTTATTCACGCCTTTTCTCTCTTTCTTCTATTGGAGTTCCTGAAGGTTTTCTCTTCTTCTATTACAGTACTTGATGCTTCAGAACTTTATTGAAAAGGGTACCTCATTTTCTGGTCCAGATTGGTCTTTGAATATCTTAATACTTCGATTCAAAATTAATTCTCCAACCATCAAAATGGTCTGTATTCTGATTAGACACTTGATTAGCTTCACTGGACGCTTCTTAAAAGAGCTAAGGCGCTAGGTTATCCACTTGGCACATTCACAAAGCTATTTAACTCATAGCATTCTGACCATTTAGCGTATTATGCTTCTTTGACCCTGTTACTGGCCGAATTACGATTCGATGTCTTCATGAAACTTGGTAATCTGGATATTAGCTTTAATGAGACACCGGTTTCATCCAATTCGAACACCATCAGCTCAATATATGGCCATCAGACGCTACAAAGGTATGACAGTCAGAAACGGCATCACGTCACCAACTTACGGATGCATTTTGACAAAGATAGAGATCGATTACGCTCTTGACCTCTTCACGAGAGTTGCAGATATTTCTTTGAGTCTTCCAACGATACAAAGATCGATACTTTTGAAAACCTAAAGCTCCAGAAATTGTCAGCGGAAGGTTGCATATTCGAATTGTCACGAATAGTATCACACCTCATGCTTGAAGAAGGAATGTCACTCAGATAGAGATTGATTCAGATCTCGACATCTACATGAAACAGGTAGGTATTTCTCTTATCTTTCTAAATAAACCAAGATCACTTCATTAGGACGAGCATACCTCAAAATATGACGTTTCGGACCCTTGATTATCTGCAGCAGACGCTTGACTTCAATCTTCAGTCATTTTGCCGTTGCAGCTTTTGGACTTTTGTCTTTATTCACGCCTTTTTTCTCTTTCTTCTATTGGAGTTCCTGAAGGTTTTGTCTTCTTCTATTACAGTACTTGATGCTTCAGAACTTTATTGAAAAGGGTACCTCATTTTCTGGTCCAGATTGGTCTTTGAATATCTTAATACTTCGATTCAAAATTAATTCTCCAACCATCAAAATGGTCTGTATTCTGATTAGACGCTTGATTAGCTTCACTGGACGCTTCTTAAAAGAGCTAAGGCGCTAGGTTATCCACTTGGCACATTCACAAAGCTATTTAACTCATAGCATTCTGACCATTTAGCGTATTATGCTTCTTTGACCCTGTTACTGGCCGAATTACGATTCGATGTCTTCATGAAACTTGGTAATCTGGATATTAGCTTTAATGAGACACCGGTTTCATCCAATTCGAACACCATCAGCTCAATATATGGCCATCAGACGCTACAAAGGTATGACAGTCAGAAACGGCATCACGTCACCAACTTACGGATGCATTTTGACAAAGATAGAGATCGATTACGCTCTTGACCTCTTCACGAGAGTTGCAGATATTTCTTTGAGTCTTCCAACGATACAAAGATCGATACTTTTGAAAACCTAAAGCTCCAGAAATTGTCAGCGGAAGGTTGCATATTCGAATTGTCACGAATAGTATCACACCTCATGCTTGAAGAAGGAATGTCACTCAGATAGAGATTGATTCAGATCTCGACATCTACATGAAACAGGTAGGTATTTCTCTTATCTTTCTAAATAAACCAAGATCACTTCATTAGGACGAGCATACCTCAAAATATGACGTTTCGGACCCTTGATTATCTGCAGCAGACGCTTGACTTCAATCTTCAGTCATTTTGCCGTTGCAGCTTTTGGACTTTTGTCTTTATTCACGCCTTTTTTCTCTTTCTTCTATTGGAGTTCCTGAAGGTTTTGTCTTCTTCTATTACAGTACTTGATGCTTCAGAACTTTATTGAAAAGGGTACCTCATTTTCTGGTCCAGATTGGTCTTTGAATATCTTAATACTTCGATTCAAAATTAATTCTCCAACCATCAAAATGGTCTGTATTCTGATTAGACACTTGATTAGCTTCACTGGACGCTTCTTAAAAGAGCTAAGGCGCTAGGTTATCCACTTGGCACATTCACAAAGCTATTTAACTCATAGCATTCTGACCATTTAGCGTATTATGCTTCTTTGACCCTGTTACTGGCCGAATTACGATTCGATGTCATCATGAAACTTGGTAATCTGGATATTAGCTTTAATGAGACACCGGTTTCATCCAATTCGAACACCATCAGCTCAATATATGGCCATCAGACGCTACAAAGGTATGACAGTCAGAAACGGCATCACGTCACCAACTTACGGATGCATTTTGACAAAGATAGAGATCGATTACGCTCTTGACCTCTTCACGAGAGTTGCAGATATTTCTTTGAGTCTTCCAACGATACAAAGATCGATACTTTTGAAAACCTAAAGCTCCAGAAATTGTCAGCGGAAGGTTGCATATTCGAATTGTCACGAATAGTATCACACCTCATGCTTGAAGAAAGAATGTCACTCAGATAGAGATTGATTCAGATCTCGACATCTACATGAAACAGGTAGGTATTTCTCTTATCTTTCTAAATAAACCAAGATCACTTCATTAGGACGAGCATACCTCAAAATATGACGTTTCGGACCCTTGATTATCTGCAGCAGACGCTTGACTTCAATCTTCAGTCATTTTGCCGTTGCAGCTTTTGGACTTTTGTCTTTATTCACGCCTTTTTTCTCTTTCTTCTATTGGAGTTCCTGAAGGTTTTGTCTTCTTCTATTACAGTACTTGATGCTTCAGAACTTTATTGAAAAGGGTACCTCATTTTCTGGTCCAGATTGGTCTTTGAATATCTTAATACTTCGATTCAAAATTAATTCTCCAACCATCAAAATGGTCTGTATTCTGATTAGACGCTTGATTAGCTTCACTGGACGCTTCTTAAAAGAGCTAAGGCGCTAGGTTATCCACTTGGCACATTCACAAAGCTATTTAACTCATAGCATTCTGACCATTTAGCGTATTATGCTTCTTTGACCCTGTTACTGGCCGAATTACGATTCGATGTCATCATGAAACTTGGTAATCTGGATATTAGCTTTAATGAGACACCGGTTTCATCCAATTCGAACACCATCAGCTCAATATATGGCCATCAGACGCTACAAAGGTATGACAGTCAGAAATGGCATCACGTCACCAACTTACGGATGCATTTTGACAAAGATAGAGATCGATTACGCTCTTGACCTCTTCACGAGAGTTGCAGATATTTCTTTGAGTCTTCCAACGATACAAAGATCGATACTTTTGAAAACCTAAAGCTCCAGAAATTGTCAGCGGAAGGTTGCATATTCGAATTGTCACGAATAGTATCACACCTCATGCTTGAAGAAAGAATGTCACTCAGATAGAGATTGATTCAGATCTCGACATCTACATGAAACAGGTAGGTATTTCTCTTATCTTTCTAAATAAACCAAGATCACTTCATTAGGACGAGAATACCTCAAAATATGACGTTTCGGACCCTTGATTATCTGCAGCAGACGCTTGACTTCCATCTTCTGTCATTTTGCCATTGCAGCTTTTGGACTTTTGTCTTTATTCACGCCTTTTCTCTCTTTCTTCTATTGGAGTTCCTGAAGGTTTTGTCTTCTTCTATTACAGTACTTGATGCTTCAGAACTTTATTGAAAAGGGTACCTCATTTTCTGGTCCAGATTGGTCTTTGAATATCTTAATACTTCGATTCAAAATTAATTCTCCAACCATCAAAATGGTCTGTATTCTGATTAGACACTTGATTAGCTTCACTGGACGCTTCTTAAAAGAGCTAAGGCGCTAGGTTATCCACTTGGCACATTCACAAAGCTATTTAACTCATAGCATTCTGACCATTTAGCGTATTATGCTTCTTTGACCCTGTTACTGGCCGAATTACGATTCGATGTCTTCATGAAACTTGGTAATCTGGATATTAGCTTTAATGAGACACCGGTTTCATCCAATTCGAACACCATCAGCTCAATATATGGCCATCAGACGCTACAAAGGTATGACAGTCAGAAACGGCATCACGTCACCAACTTACGGATGCATTTTGACAAAGATAGAGATCGATTACGCTCTTGACCTCTTCACGAGAGTTGCAGATATTTCTTTGAGTCTTCCAACGATACAAAGATCGATACTTTTGAAAACCTAAAGCTCCAGAAATTGTCAGCGGAAGGTTGCATATTCGAATTGTCACGAATAGTATCACACCTCATGCTTGAAGAAGGAATGTCACTCAGATAGAGATTGATTCAGATCTCGACATCTACATGAAACAGGTAGGTATTTCTCTTATCTTTCTAAATAAACCAAGATCACTTCATTAGGACGAGCATACCTCAAAATATGACGTTTCGGACCCTTGATTATCTGCAGCAGACGCTTGACTTCAATCTTCAGTCATTTTGCCGTTGCAGCTTTTGGACTTTTGTCTTTATTCACGCCTTTTTTCTCTTTCTTCTATTGGAGTTCCTGAAGGTTTTGTCTTCTTCTATTACAGTACTTGATGCTTCAGAACTTTATTGAAAAGGGTACCTCATTTTCTGGTCCAGATTGGTCTTTGAATATCTTAATACTTCGATTCAAAATTAATTCTCCAACCATCAAAATGGTCTGTATTCTGATTAGACGCTTGATTAGCTTCACTGGACGCTTCTTAAAAGAGCTAAGGCGCTTGGTTATCCACTTGGCACATTCACAAAGCTATTTAACTCATAGCATTCTGACCATTTAGCGTATTATGCTTCTTTGACCCTGTTACTGGCCGAATTACGATTCGATGTCTTCATGAAACTTGGTAATCTGGATATTAGCTTTAATGAGACACCGGTTTCATCCAATTCGAACACCATCAGCTCAATATATGGCCATCAGACGCTACAAAGGTATGACAGTCAGAAACGGCATCACGTCACCAACTTACGGATGCATTTTGACAAAGATAGAGATCGATTACGCTCTTGACCTCTTCACGAGAGTTGCAGATATTTCTTTGAGTCTTCCAACGATACAAAGATCGATACTTTTGAAAACCTAAAGCTCCAGAAATTGTCAGCGGAAGGTTGCATATTCGAATTGTCACGAATAGTATCACACCTCATGCTTGAAGAAGGAATGTCACTCAGATAGAGATTGATTCAGATCTCGACATCTACATGAAACAGGTAGGTATTTCTCTTATCTTTCTAAATAAACCAAGATCACTTCATTAGGACGAGCATACCTCAAAATATGACGTTTCGGACCCTTGATTATCTGCAGCAGACGCTTGACTTCAATCTTCAGTCATTTTGCCGTTGCAGCTTTTGGACTTTTGTCTTTATTCACGCCTTTTTTCTCTTTCTTCTATTGGAGTTCCTGAAGGTTTTGTCTTCTTCTATTACAGTACTTGATGCTTCAGAACTTTATTGAAAAGGGTACCTCATTTTCTGGTCCAGATTGGTCTTTGAATATCTTAATACTTCGATTCAAAATTAATTCTCCAACCATCAAAATGGTCTGTATTCTGATTAGACACTTGATTAGCTTCACTGGACGCTTCTTAAAAGAGCTAAGGCGCTAGGTTATCCACTTGGCACATTCACAAAGCTATTTAACTCATAGCATTCTGACCATTTAGCGTATTATGCTTCTTTGACCCTGTTACTGGCCGAATTACGATTCGATGTCATCATGAAACTTGGTAATCTGGATATTAGCTTTAATGAGACACCGGTTTCATCCAATTCGAACACCATCAGCTCAATATATGGCCATCAGACGCTACAAAGGTATGACAGTCAGAAATGGCATCACGTCACCAACTTACGGATGCATTTTGACAAAGATAGAGATCGATTACGCTCTTGACCTCTTCACGAGAGTTGCAGATATTTCTTTGAGTCTTCCAACGATACAAAGATCGATACTTTTGAAAACCTAAAGCTCCAGAAATTGTCAGCGGAAGGTTGCATATTCGAATTGTCACGAATAGTATCACACCTCATGCTTGAAGAAGGAATGTCACTCAGATAGAGATTGATTCAGATCTCGACATCTACATGAAACAGGTAGGTATTTCTCTTATCTTTCTAAATAAACCAAGATCACTTCATTAGGACGAGCATACCTCAAAATATGACGTTTCGGACCCTTGATTATCTGCAGCAGACGCTTGACTTCAATCTTCAGTCATTTTGCCGTTGCAGCTTTTGGACTTTTGTCTTTATTCACGCCTTTTTTCTCTTTCTTCTATTGGAGTTCCTGAAGGTTTTGTCTTCTTCTATTACAGTACTTGATGCTTCAGAACTTTATTGAAAAGGGTACCTCATTTTCTGGTCCAGATTGGTCTTTGAATATCTTAATACTTCGATTCAAAATTAATTCTCCAACCATCAAAATGGTCTGTATTCTGATTAGACGCTTGATTAGCTTCACTGGACGCTTCTTAAAAGAGCTAAGGCGCTAGGTTATCCACTTGGCACATTCACAAAGCTATTTAACTCATAGCATTCTGACCATTTAGCGTATTATGCTTCTTTGACCCTGTTACTGGCCGAATTACGATTCGATGTCTTCATGAAACTTGGTAATCTGGATATTAGCTTTAATGAGACACCGGTTTCATCCAATTCGAACACCATCAGCTCAATATATGGCCATCAGACGCTACAAAGGTATGACAGTCAGAAACGGCATCACGTCACCAACTTACGGATGCATTTTGACAAAGATAGAGATCGATTACGCTCTTGACCTCTTCACGAGAGTTGCAGATATTTCTTTGAGTCTTCCAACGATACAAAGATCGATACTTTTGAAAACCTAAAGCTCCAGAAATTGTCAGCGGAAGGTTGCATATTCGAATTGTCACGAATAGTATCACACCTCATGCTTGAAGAAGGAATGTCACTCAGATAGAGATTGATTCAGATCTCGACATCTACATGAAACAGGTAGGTATTTCTCTTATCTTTCTAAATAAACCAAGATCACTTCATTAGGACGAGCATACCTCAAAATATGACGTTTCGGACCCTTGATTATCTGCAGCAGACGCTTGACTTCCATCTTCAGTCATTTTGCCGTTGCAGCTTTTGGACTTTTGTCTTTATTCACGCCTTTTCTCTCTTTCTTCTATTGGAGTTCCTGAAGGTTTTGTCTTCTTCTATTACAGTACTTGATGCTTCAGAACTTTATTGAAAAGGGTACCTCATTTTCTGGTCCAGATTGGTCTTTGAATATCTTAATACTTCGATTCAAAATTAATTCTCCAACCATCAAAATGGTCTGTATTCTGATTAGACGCTTGATTAGCTTCACTGGACGCTTCTTAAAAGAGCTAAGGCGCTAGGTTATCCACTTGGCACATTCACAAAGCTATTTAACTCATAGCATTCTGACCATTTAGCGTATTATGCTTCTTTGACCCTGTTACTGGCCGAATTACGATTCGATGTCTTCATGAAACTTGGTAATCTGGATATTAGCTTTAATGAGACACCGGTTTCATCCAATTCGAACACCATCAGCTCAATATATGGCCATCAGACGCTACAAAGGTATGACAGTCAGAAACGGCATCACGTCACCAACTTACGGATGCATTTTGACAAAGATAGAGATCGATTACGCTCTTGACCTCTTCACGAGAGTTGCAGATATTTCTTTGAGTCTTCCAACGATACAAAGATCGATACTTTTGAAAACCTAAAGCTCCAGAAATTGTCAGCGGAAGGTTGCATATTCGAATTGTCACGAATAGTATCACACCTCATGCTTGAAGAAGGAATGTCACTCAGATAGAGATTGATTCAGATCTCGACATCTACATGAAACAGGTAGGTATTTCTCTTATCTTTCTAAATAAACCAAGATCACTTCATTAGGACGAGCATACCTCAAAATATGACGTTTCGGACCCTTGATTATCTGCAGCAGACGCTTGACTTCCATCTTCAGTCATTTTGCCGTTGCAGCTTTTGGACTTTTGTCTTTATTCACGCCTTTTTTCTCTTTCTTCTATTGGAGTTCCTGAAGGTTTTGTCTTCTTCTATTACAGTACTTGATGCTTCAGAACTTTATTGAAAAGGGTACCTCATTTTCTGGTCCAGATTGGTCTTTGAATATCTTAATACTTCGATTCAAAATTAATTCTCCAACCATCAAAATGGTCTGTATTCTGATTAGACACTTGATTAGCTTCACTGGACGCTTCTTAAAAGAGCTAAGGCGCTAGGTTATCCACTTGGCATATTCACAAAGCTATTTAACACATAGCATTCTGACCATTTAGCGTATTATGCTTCTTTGACCCTGTTACTGGCCGAATTACGATTCGATGTCTTCATGAAACTTGGTAATCTGGATATTAGCTTTAATGAGACACCGGTTTCATCCAATTCGAACACCATCAGCTCAATATATGGCCATCAGACGCTACAAAGGTATGACAGTCAGAAATGGCATCACGTCACCAACTTACGGATGCATTTTGACAAAGATAGAGATCGATTACGCTCTTGACCTCTTCACGAGAGTTGCAGATATTTCTTTGAGTCTTCCAACGATACAAAGATCGATACTTTTGAAAACCTAAAGCTCCAGAAATTGTCAGCGGAAGGTTGCATATTCGAATTGTCACGAATAGTATCACACCTCATGCTTGAAGAAGGAATGTCACTCAGATAGAGATTGATTCAGATCTCGACATCTACATGAAACAGGTAGGTATTTCTCTTATCTTTCTAAATAAACCAAGATCACTTCATTAGGACGAGCATACCTCAAAATATGACGTTTCGGACCCTTGATTATCTGCAGCAGACGCTTGACTTCAATCTTCAGTCATTTTGCCGTTGCAGCTTTTGGACTTTTGTCTTTATTCACGCCTTTTTTCTCTTTCTTCTATTGGAGTTCCTGAAGGTTTTGTCTTCTTCTATTACAGTACTTGATGCTTCAGAACTTTATTGAAAAGGGTACCTCATTTTCTGGTCCAGATTGGTCTTTGAATATCTTAATACTTCGATTCAAAATTAATTCTCCAACCATCAAAATGGTCTGTATTCTGATTAGACGCTTGATTAGCTTCACTGGACGCTTCTTAAAAGAGCTAAGGCGCTAGGTTATCCACTTGGCACATTCACAAAGCTATTTAACTCATAGCATTCTGACCATTTAGCGTATTATGCTTCTTTGACCCTGTTACTGGCCGAATTACGATTCGATGTCTTCATGAAACTTGGTAATCTGGATATTAGCTTTAATGAGACACCGGTTTCATCCAATTCGAACACCATCAGCTCAATATATGGCCATCAGACGCTACAAAGGTATGACAGTCAGAAACGGCATCACGTCACCAACTTACGGATGCATTTTGACAAAGATAGAGATCGATTACGCTCTTGACCTCTTCACGAGAGTTGCAGATATTTCTTTGAGTCTTCCAACGATACAAAGATCGATACTTTTGAAAACCTAAAGCTCCAGAAATTGTCAGCGGAAGGTTGCATATTCGAATTGTCACGAATAGTATCACACCTCATGCTTGAAGAAAGAATGTCACTCAGATAGAGATTGATTCAGATCTCGACATCTACATGAAACAGGTAGGTATTTCTCTTATCTTTCTAAATAAACCAAGATCACTTCATTAGGACGAGAATACCTCAAAATATGACGTTTCGGACCCTTGATTATCTGCAGCAGACGCTTGACTTCCATCTTCAGTCATTTTGCCGTTGCAGCTTTTGGACTTTTGTCTTTATTCACGCCTTTTCTCTCTTTCTTCTATTGGAGTTCCTGAAGGTTTTGTCTTCTTCTATTACAGTACTTGATGCTTCAGAACTTTATTGAAAAGGGTACCTCATTTTCTGGTCCAGATTGGTCTTTGAATATCTTAATACTTCGATTCAAAATTAATTCTCCAACCATCAAAATGGTCTGTATTCTGATTAGACGCTTGATTAGCTTCACTGGACGCTTCTTAAAAGAGCTAAGGCGCTAGGTTATCCACTTGGCACATTCACAAAGCTATTTAACTCATAGCATTCTGACCATTTAGCGTATTATGCTTCTTTGACCCTGTTACTGGCCGAATTACGATTCGATGTCTTCATGAAACTTGGTAATCTGGATATTAGCTTTAATGAGACACCGGTTTCATCCAATTCGAACACCATCAGCTCAATATATGGCCATCAGACGCTACAAAGGTATGACAGTCAGAAACGGCATCACGTCACCAACTTACGGATGCATTTTGACAAAGATAGAGATCGATTACGCTCTTGACCTCTTCACGAGAGTTGCAGATATTTCTTTGAGTCTTCCAACGATACAAAGATCGATACTTTTGAAAACCTAAAGCTCCAGAAATTGTCAGCGGAAGGTTGCATATTCGAATTGTCACGAATAGTATCACACCTCATGCTTGAAGAAAGAATGTCACTCAGATAGAGATTGATTCAGATCTCGACATCTACATGAAACAGGTAGGTATTTCTCTTATCTTTCTAAATAAACCAAGATCACTTCATTAGGACGAGCATACCTCAAAATATGACGTTTCGGACCCTTGATTATCTGCAGCAGACGCTTGACTTCAATCTTCAGTCATTTTGCCGTTGCAGCTTTTGGACTTTTGTCTTTATTCACGCCTTTTTTCTCTTTCTTCTATTGGAGTTCCTGAAGGTTTTCTCTTCTTCTATTACAGTACTTGATGCTTCAGAACTTTATTGAAAAGGGTACCTCATTTTCTGGTCTAGATTGGTCTTTGAATATCTTAATACTTCGATTCAAAATTAATTCTCCAACCATCAAAATGGTCTGTATTCTGATTAGACACTTGATTAGCTTCACTGGACGCTTCTTAAAAGAGCTAAGGCGCTAGGTTATCCACTTGGCACATTCACAAAGCTATTTAACTCATAGCATTCTGACCATTTAGCGTATTATGCTTCTTTGACCCTGTTACTGGCCGAATTACGATTCGATGTCTTCATGAAACTTGGTAATCTGGATATTAGCTTTAATGAGACACCGGTTTCATCCAATTCGAACACCATCAGCTCAATATATGGCCATCAGACACTACAAAGGTATGACAGTCAGAAACGGCATCACGTCACCAACTTATGGATGCATTTTGACAAAGATAGAGATCGATTACGCTCTTGACCTCTTCACGAGAGTTGCAGATATTTCTTTGAGTCTTCCAACGATACAAAGATCGATACTTTTGAAAACCTAAAGCTCCAGAAATTGTCAGCGGAAGGTTGCATATTCGAATTGTCACGAACAGTATCACACCTCATGCTTGAAGAAGGAATGTCACTCAGATAGAGATTGATTCAGATCTCGACATCTACATGAAACAGGTAGGTATTTCTCTTATCTTTCTAAATAAACCAAGATCACTTCATTAGGACGAGCATACCTCAAAATATGACGTTTCGGACCCTTGATTATCTGCAGCAGACGCTTGACTTCAATCTTCAGTCATTTTGCCGTTGCAGCTTTTGGACTTTTGTCTTTATTCACGCCTTTTTTCTCTTTCTTCTATTGGAGTTCCTGAAGGTTTTGTCTTCTTCTATTACAGTACTTGATGCTTCAGAACTTTATTGAAAAGGGTACCTCATTTTCTGGTCCAGATTGGTCTTTGAATATCTTAATACTTCGATTCAAAATTAATTCTCCAACCATCAAAATGGTCTGTATTCTGATTAGACGCTTGATTAGCTTCACTGGACGCTTCTTAAAAGAGCTAAGGCGCTTGGTTATCCACTTGGCACATTCACAAGGCTATTTAACTCATAGCATTCTGACCATTTAGCGTATTATGCTTCTTTGACCCTGTTACTGGCCGAATTACGATTCGATGTCTTCATGAAACTTGGTAATCTGGATATTAGCTTTAATGAGACACCGGTTTCATCCAATTCGAACACCATCAGCTCAATATATGGCCATCAGACGCTACAAAGGTATGACAGTCAGAAACGGCATCACGTCACCAACTTACGGATGCATTTTGACAAAGATAGAGATCGATTACGCTCTTGACCTCTTCACGAGAGTTGCAGATATTTCTTTGAGTCTTCCAACGATACAAAGATCGATACTTTTGAAAACCTAAAGCTCCAGAAATTGTCACGAATAGTATCACACCTCATGCTTGAAGAAGGAATGTCACTCAGATAGAGATTGATTCAGATCTCGACATCTACATGAAACAGGTAGGTATTTCTCTTATCTTTCTAAATAAACCAAGATCACTTCATTAGGACGAGCATACCTCAAAATGTGACGTTTCGGACCCTTGATTATCTGCAGCAGACGCTTGACTTCAATCTTCAGTCATTTTGCCGTTGCAGCTTTTGGACTTTTGTCTTTATTCACGCCTTTTTTCTCTTTCTTCTATTGGAGTTCCTGAAGGTTTTGTCTTCTTCTATTACAGTACTTGATGCTTCAGAACTTTATTGAAAAGGGTACCTCATTTTCTGGTCCACATTGGTCTTTGAATATCTTAATACTTCGATTCAAAATTAATTCTCCAATCATCAAAATGGTCTGTATTCTGATTAGACGCTTGATTAGCTTCACTGGACGCTTCTTAAAAGAGCTAAGGCGCTAGGTTATCCACTTGGCACATTCACAAAGCTATTTAACTCATAGCATTCTGACCATTTAGCGTATTATGCTTCTTTGACCCTGTTACTAGCCGAATTACGATTCGATGTCTTCATGAAACTTGGTAATCTGGATATTAGCTTTAATGAGACACCGGTTTCATCCAATTCGAACACCATCAGCTCAATATATGGCCATCAGACGCTACAAAGTTATGACAGTCAGAAACGACATCACGTCACCAACTTACGGATGCATTTTGACAAAGATAGAGATCGATTACGCTCTTGACCTCTTCACGAGAGTTGCAGATATTTCTTCGAGTCTTCCAACGATACAAAGATCGATACTTTTGAAAACCTAAAGCTACAGAAATTGTCAGCGGAAGGTTGCATATTCGAATTGTCACGAATAGTATCACACCTTATGCTTGAAGAAGGAATGTCACTCAGATAGAGATTGATTCAGATCTCGACATCTACATGAAACAGGTAGGTATTTCTCTTATCTTTCTAAATAAACCAAGATCACTTCATTAGGACGAGCATACCTCAAAATATGACGTTTCGGACCCTTGATTATCTGCAGCAGACGCTTGACTTCAATCTTCAGTCATTTTGCCGTTGCAGCTTTTGGACTTTTGTCTTTATTCACGCCTTTTTTCTCTTTCTTCTATTGGAGTTCCTGAAGGTTTTGTCTTCTTCTATTACAGTACTTGATGCTTCAGAACTTTATTGAAAAGGGTACCTCATTTTCTGGTCCAGATTGGTCTTTGAATATCTTAATACTTCGATTCAAAATTAATTCTCCAACCATCAAAATGGTCTGTATTCTGATTAGACGCTTGATTAGCTTCACTGGACGCTTCTTAAAAGAGCTAAGGCGCTAGGTTATCCACTTGGCACATTCACAAAGCTATTTAACTCATAGCATTCTGACCATTTAGCGTATTATGCTTCTTTGACCCTGTTACTAGCCGAATTACGATTCGATGTCTTCATGAAACTTGGTAATCTGGATATTAGCTTTAATGAGACACCGGTTTCATCCAATTCGAACACCATCAGCTTAATATATGGCCATCAGACGCTACAAAGTTATGACAGTCAGAAACGACATCACGTCACCAACTTACGGATGCATTTTGACAAAGATAGAGATCGATTACGCTCTTGACCTCTTCACGAGAGTTGCAGATATTTCTTCGAGTCTTCCAACGATACAAAGATCGATACTTTTGAAAACCTAAAGCTCCAGAAATTGTCAGCGGAAGGTTGCATATTCGAATTGTCACGAATAGTATCACACCTCATGCTTGAAGAAGGAATGTCACTCAGATAGAGATTGATTCAGATCTCGACATCTACATGAAACAGGTAGGTATTTCTCTTATCTTTCTAAATAAACCAAGATCACTTCATTAGGACGAGCATACCTCAAAATATGACGTTTCGGACCCTTGATTATCTGCAGCAGACGCTTGACTTCAATCTTCAGTCATTTTGCCGTTGCAGCTTTTGGACTTTTGTCTTTATTCACGCCTTTTTTCTCTTTCTTCTATTGGAGTTCCTGAAGGTTTTGTCTTCTTCTATTACAGTACTTGATGCTTCAGAACTTTATTGAAAAGGGTACCTCATTTTCTGGTCCACATTGGTCTTTGAATATCTTAATACTTCGATTCAAAATTAATTCTCCAACCATCAAAATGGTCTGTATTCTGATTAGACGCTTGATTAGCTTCACTGGACGCTTCTTAAAAGAGCTAAGGCGCTAGGTTATCCACTTGGCACATTCACAAAGCTATTTAACTCATAGCATTCTGACCATTTAGCGTATTATGCTTCTTTGACCCTGTTACTAGCCGAATTACGATTCGATGTCTTCATGAAACTTGTTAATCTGGATATTAGCTTTAATGAGACACCGGTTTCATCCAATTCGAACACCATCAGCTCAATATATGGCCATCAGACGCTACAAAGGTATGACAGTCAGAAATGGCATCACGTCACCAACTTACGGATGCATTTTGACAAAGATAGAGATCGATTACGCTCTTGACCTCTTCACGAGAGTTGCAGATATTTCTTTGAGTCTTCCAACGATACAAAGATCGATACTTTTGAAAACCTAAAGCTCCAGAAATTGTCAGCGGAAGGTTGCATATTCGAATTGTCACGAACAGTATCACACCTCATGCTTGAAGAAGGAATGTCACTCAGATAGAGATTGATTCAGATCTCGACATCTACATGAAACAGGTAGGTATTTCTCTTATCTTTCTAAATAAACCAAGATCACTTCATTAGGACGAGCATACCTCAAAATGTGACGTTTCGGACCCTTGATTATCTACAGCAGACGCTTGACTTTAATCTTCAGTCATTTTGCCGCTGCAGCTTTTGGACTTTTGTCTTTATTCACGCCTTTTTTCTCTTTCTTCTATTGGAGTTCCTGAAGGTTTTGTCTTCTTCTATTACAGTACTTGATGCTTCAGAACTTTATTGAAAAGGGTACCTCATTTTCTGGTCCACATTGGTCTTTGAATATCTTAATACTTCGATTCAAAATTAATTCTCCAATCATCAAAATGGTCTGTATTCTGATTAGACGCTTGATTAGCTTCACTGGACGCTTCTTAAAAGAGCTAAGGCGCTAGGTTATCCACTTGGCACATTCACAAAGCTATTTAACTCATAGCATTCTGACCATTTAGCGTATTATGCTTCTTTGACCCTGTTACTGGCCGAATTACGATTCGATGTCATCATGAAACTTGGTAATCTGGATATTAGCTTTAATGAGACACCGGTTTCATCCAATTCGAACACCATCAGCTCAATATATGGCCATCAGACGCTACAAAGGTATGACAGTCAGGAACGGCATCACGTCACCAACTTACGGATGCATTTTGACAAAGATAGAGATCGATTACGCTCTTGACCTCTTCACGAGAGTTGCAGATATTTCTTTGAGTCTTCCAACGATACAAAGATCGATACTTTTGAAAACCTAAAGCTCCAGAAATTGTCAGCGGAAGGTTGCATATTCGAATTGTCACGAATAGTATCACACCTCATGCTTGAAGAAGGAATGTCACTTAGATAGAGATTGATTCAGATCTCGACATCTACATGAAACAGGTAGGTATTTCTCTTATCTTTCTAAATAAACCAAGATCACTTCATTAGGACGAGCATACCTCAAAATGTGACGTTTCGGACCCTTGATTATCTGCAGCAGACGCTTGACTTTAATCTTCAGTCATTTTGCCGCTGCAGCTTTTGGACTTTTGTCTTTATTCACGCCTTTTTTCTCTTTCTTCTATTGGAGTTCCTGAAGGTTTTGTCTTCTTCTATTACAGTACTTGATGCTTCAGAACTTTATTGAAAAGGGTACCTCATTTTCTGGTCCACATTGGTCTTTGAATATCTTAATACTTCGATTCAAAATTAATTCTCCAATCATCAAAATGGTCTGTATTCTGATTAGACGCTTGATTAGCTTCACTGGACGCTTCTTAAAAGAGCTAAGGCGCTAGGTTATCCACTTGGCACATTCACAAAGCTATTTAACTCATAGCATTCTGACCATTTAGCGTATTATGCTTCTTTGACCCTGTTACTAGCCGAATTACGATTCGATGTCTTCATGAAACTTGTTAATCTGGATATTAGCTTTAATGAGACACCGGTTTCATCCAATTCGAACACCATCAGCTCAATATATGGCCATCAGACACTACAAAGGTATGACAGTCAGAAACGGCATCACGTCACCAACTTACGGATGCATTTTGACAAAGATAGAGATCGATTACGCTCTTGACCTCTTCACGAGAGTTGCAGATATTTCTTTGAGTCTTCCAACGATACAAAGATCGATACTTTTGAAAACCTAAAGCTCCAGAAAT